>PYAF01005814.1:2050479-2090954 GCA_007407185.1 Glycine tomentella | reverse complement strand
GACTTAATCATCATCTGCCTAAGGAGAAACATCCATCCTTAGGACTTTAGGCGGAGAGCAGTGGCACCTCCCATGGAATCTCAGCTATTCCAGGGAGTCCTCAAACTCTTCCTCTGGCTAGGGAACCTCAGCTAGCCCGATACCATTCCGGTATCCTATAGATTCCATCACTGACCATCACATGGTCTTATTTCTTACAAAGTCACTGAACACTCTCCCAGTGTTCTTCAATCCAAAGGCTCAAGACCACACACCTGAAGCCACAGGTGTCAATCACCCTCACACTATCTCAGTGTCTATCCTAGGGTTCATTCTCATACAAAAGCATTCTAACACCATCCCGGTGTTCGGCTCAAACCTAAACAACATAGGCCACATTGGCCTTTCCCATGCAACAAGCACATATCTCAGCAACTGTATATAAATCCATACATATATTATCAATTGCATGGTGTACAAATTCTCACCCACTTGGGTGGCAAACCAGAGAAAAGGGATTATCTCCAAGAACGATGAGCTTACCTGGCAAAGCCGTGCTCTGCAGCTCTACTCCTTGTACGATGGTCTACTTCACTGACACTTGCAGTGTCAAGCCCTCAAGACAGTCGTGGAGAGCTAGAGAATCACTTCTCCAAGCTTCAACTTCCGTGAATCACTTCCCTTTCCTTCCAAATCTAAGATTTTGTGAAACTGGCTGTAGTATAGTAGGAGGAACCACAGTTTCTGCAAAATTTTCCGCAGCTTCTGCATATTTATAGACTGCTACAGTAACTGCTACAGTAACAGTAACCCGGTCCGTGATGCTACAGTAACCCGGTCCGTGAAGCTACAGTACGCTACAGTAACCCGATCCGTGAAGTTACAGTACGCTACAGTACCCCGATCCGTGAAGCTACAGTTACAGTAATTACTAATTGCACCCCGCAATTACTAACTTCACCTGCTACAGTATCGTCTGTGAAGCTACAGTAACAGTAATTACTAACTGCACCCCGCAATTACTAACTTCACCTGCTACAGTACCCGGTCCGTGAAGCTACAGTTACAGTAATTACTAATTGCACCCCGCAATTACTAACTTCACCTACTACAGTAATCGTCCGTGAAGCTACAGTAACAGTAATTACTAACTGCACCCCGCAATTACTAACTTCACCTGCTACAGTAACCGCCCGTGAAGCTACAGTAACAGTAATTACTAACTGCACCCCACAATTACTAACTTCACTCATGCCTCTCAACAAAGACCAAACCGTCCTTTCATAAATCCGTTTAATTACGGAAATATCACCCAAAAACACCTTACTTAAATTTGGTGATATTACAAGAAACGTGGTTAAAAAAGGAAATAACACTAAAAAGAACAATTAAATTTTTTGACAAAGATTAATGATTAAAAAAATTGGTAAAAACTCTACACTAATATCATGAATATGGTGGAAAAAAATCCTGGATAAAAAAAATGACTACAATAACATACATTATAAGAACATGCATTAATAATTAATAATTTATATGAGTAACTTCTCTGTTATTGAAATTTCGTCCACATTACAAGAATATTTATATATAAAATATGTAAAATGTTCTAATCAATTAAGAGAAAGTCATATTGTCTATCTAATATATTAGCAAATTACAAGCACAAAGTCAAATAACAACATATTGTCCACAATTGTTCCAGTAACTTTGGCGACACGAATAAAATTAAGTAAGCTTATACTTATGCATAATAGTCTTGAATTTGGTTTAGGTTAAACCACTGATATTTTTATCCACAATTCTTCTTGGTTTTTATAATCATGATGATTATTGTTTCATATTTTTATATCCTACTTCTTTTTTATTTTATTAAGGGATTGTGTAGGAGCTATGGATGGTACACACAATTTAGAAGATGGGCAAATTTCATGTCATGGAAGAAAACTTGAACCAACTTTCATATTTCAAAAGATGCATTTGAATGTGTTGGGTTATTGCTCGTTTGACATGAAGTTTACATTTGCAATGGTTGGTTGAGAGGGTACGACAAACAACTCAAGAGTAGAGTTAGAAACGATTCAGAGTTCAGATAATCATTTTCTCATTCCTCTTAAAGGTAAATATTATCTAGTGGATTCTCGATACACCAACATGCCTGACTTTCTTCACAATATCGTGGAGAATGTTATCATTTGCATGATTATAGAGTCCAATGAACATCCCAAGGTCCAAAAGAGTTATTTAATTATATGCATTTTTCATTACACAATGTAATTGAAAGATGTTTTGGTATTTCAAAAGCGCGTTTTCCTATTCTAAAATCAATTTTGCCATATGCCTTGAAAAGACAAAAAATATATACCACTTGCATATTGTGTTCTTCATAATTTTATTAAAATGGAAATACAAGATGATCCTTTGTTCAGACAATAACATAGACCACCATTAGTGACTATAAAAAATAACCATCGAATGACAAATTTTCGAGATCAATTGGCTCAACGATTATGAGATTCAGCTGATGTAACACTATAATTGTATTGTAGTTAATTGTTATTATTATCACATTTTAGATATATAAACCTTATGCACTTTTATGTTTGCTTGTGTAATTTTTTGCTTAATAGAAAATAAATATAATTGTAGAAATATGTGTTATATAATCAACATATGATTATATTAGAGTTATGTTTGTGTATTTTTTTTATAATTTTAAAATATTGTTGAACAATTTTATAATACTTTTTAATTATCTTTTATTATGTTTAATTATTTTTAATATATATTTTATATTGCATGATTTTATAATGGAGTGAGCTAAAATATAATGGTGAACTTATTTTATTTATTTTCAATTTAAAAAAACTTAAAATTTCAAACCTAAATAAACTGGGTTTAATTTTTAATAATTTCAAAAATGAAAAAGAAATCTGAAGGAGACTTAAGAGAATTAATGAGTTAAAAAATAATAATTTAAAAGAGTAATATAGTTAAAGCAAAAGAAGAATGATGTCATGAATTAACTTGGTAAAACATTCCCTAAACAAAATATTGGCAAAAAATAGATGAAATAAATTCTAAAACTATCACACGACTAATAAATCTAAAATAGAAGCATTATAAATTTATAATATATCAAGAGTACTGCTAGTGATATTATCTTTGTGATACTTTCTTTGTTAAAATTTATTAGAAATTATCCAACATATGTGTCTTGTATGCTGCATCATTATGCATTGTATTAAAGATATAAATAGTTTTATGGTACAAAATATATTTAAAGAGAAAATAATCTTTTTTAAAAAAATTAATAACCTTTTTAATTATAAATATTTATCTAATTTGTATACCAAATATTATGATTTTGATTAAGAATTTTTTTATAAATAATTTATTAAAAATATATTAATTTACATTCAAAGCAAAAGAAAAAGTATTATTGAACTTTAAAGTGACATAATTATTTAATACGACGATCAATCAGTTGTAAAACCTTTCTTGTAGGCTTTAGTTCTCCTTCACCAGCTTCATAAAAATAGATAGTGACATGAGATTTATTGTCTCAAGAAGGACAATAATTTTTCATAATATAGGGTTTGATATTTTTAATTCATCAATTTTTTTGAGTGTTTCACTTTTAGTTCTGGAATAAAAAATTGACCAGCCTTAATTTATGATATTTTCTGCTTATACTTTTATTTTTTTGTTGTCATATATTATTATTAAATGATGATATTGTGTTAATTTTATTATTATTTAATTAAAATTAGTGGTGACTCATTTTCTAGCTATTCAAAGTAAAAAACTTAGAAATGAAATGTCAAGGTCAAGAAGGACCCTTGAAGGAGGGAGGTAGGACAAACCATTGAGAGGGGGTGACTTAGAAGAGGGAAGGGTGTTAGGGATTAAAAAAATAAGAAAATGAGAAAAGATTGTAGATTTGATTTTTCTACTAATAAAAAGTTAATAATTAATAATTAATATTTATCGATAAAAAAATTTATTGATTAAAAATGAAAGCATGATAACAATAGAAGGATGATAGTGATAGTGTTGAAGGAAGGAGGAGAAAGAAAAAAATGATTTCATAGTTTTTTTTATAATAAGATTATACATTTTGATGAATCTTAGGATTAAAATAAAATACATCAAATTCAAAAATTACCACTGTTTAATTGTATAAACAAATTATGATTCTTATTTTTATGATTTGCATTGAAACCCAATATATTTTTAACTCTGAATAAACATGCTCTTGTTAGTTACTTTATCTTATTCATCATACACTTCATCATCACTATCTTCCCTTCCCTATTTAAAATCCTTGACTTATTTCTCTTCCAAACACTGCCTACTCCTTAATATCACTGTCACTACACACACAACACCACAACAAACTAACACAGTAACACAACACACACACCCTTACATTACAAATATACAAACACACCTTTCTCCTCTCTCTCTCTCTCTCTCTCTCTCTGGTTTTTGATTTTGAAATTGTGGTTAGGGTTCATCTTTTTCTTGTTTGTTATATGAGATTGAAGCAAGCATTAGCAGATCTATGATGGCAAGCACCCACATTGGGAATGCCGGAGACGCCGACGCGAAGGCCTTGAAGGGTCGCCCCAAGAAGCCCTCCGACGACTTCATCTCCCTCTTCCATGGCTCCGATCCGGTCCGCGTCGAGCTCACGCGCCTCCAGAACGAACTCCGAGGCATGCACCATTTTATCTTCAAAAAAAAAAAATATTATATCAAATACCTCTTCAATTGTGTGAAAAATTGTGCTATATTGAACTTGATAAAAACCGAAAATAAATAAATAGTCGCTTCTTCTCAATTTCTCTATCTGGATTCTGGAGCTTGCTAAAATTGAGCTTATAAAAAGTTAATTGGAAAATGCAGTTACTTTATTTATATATATGGCAATGTGTTTATTTTTATTTTTGTTTAGTGAATAATCTTTAATTTGTGGTGGTTTATTTTTATTGTTTTTTTAACAATGGATTGGCTGGTCTGCAGAGAAAGATAGAGAGCTTGGGGATGCACTTGCGGAAATTAAGTCATTGAGGAATTCAGAGCGTCTTAAGGAAAAGGGGGTTGAAGAGGTATCTTTCTTCTTCAAATTCTCTAAATGTTCAAAGCTGTTAATCTGCTTTGTAATTTTTTCAGGAAAGAAAATTGTATTTTATGTTAATTTGTGAAATAGAATAGTGTCTATCTCGTTGAACCATCAAATTTCGTTTCAGAAAATTGCTTTTTGTAATTCTCTGACTTGAAGTATAAATGTTGAGAGGCTTTTGCTACGTGAAGTCAGTGTGCAATGAAGATTTCGGTAGTTAAAAGTTTCAAATTTCAATATTATGACACCTGTGTTTTCATTTGTTTAATCATCTCAGCTAACAGATGAGCTGATCAAGGTGGATGAAAAGCTAAAAGCAGCTGAAGCTCTTCTGGAAAGTAAGGTACACTAGATATTTCCTTTTTGAATTTTTTCTACACTTCTCGCAATAACCATTATTCCAGTGCCACTTAATACTTATATGTTTGACAGAACCTTGAAATAAAAAAAATCAATGAGGAGAAAAGGGCAGCACTGGCTGCACAATTTGCTGCAGAAGCCACACTTCGAAGGGTTCATGCTGCACAGAAAGACGATGAAATGCCTCCTATTGAAGCTATTATTGCACCCCTGGAGGCAGAACTCAAGCTTGCTAGGATGGAGGTACATTTTGATGGCTATGTTATGCATTGAATTAGCTTTTAGCTGGGACCGGATGGTAGTTTATGCAGTTATTCAATGTCCCATGGATGCTCATTCCATGATCAGAATCAAGACTAAAGGGGTATATATTATTTATCCTTGCTGCTATATTATTTTAGGTGGCAAAGCTGCAGGATGACAACAGAGCACTGGATCGGCTAACCAAATCGAAGGAGGCTGCTCTTCTTGAGGCTGAGAGAACTGTTCAGATTGCTTTGGCAAAAGCATCCTTGGTTGATGATCTGCAAAACAAAAATCAAGAGTTAATGAAACAGATTGAAATATGCCAGGTTTGTGATTTTATTTTATTTTTTTAAATAAATTTTATTTTTGCTTATACTTGCTAGTAATGCACATATTTTACATACTCAATTAGTGGAATGAAAATTTAATGAAGTATGTTACGTTACACTCTTATGTTAGGAGGAGAACAAAATCTTGGACAAAATGCTTCGGCAAAAGGTTGCTGAAGTTGAAAAACTAACTCAAACTGTTCGTGAGCTTGAAGAGGCTGTCTTGGCTGGTGGGGCTGCTGCTAATGCTGTCCGTGATTACCAGCGCAAAGTGCAAGAGATGAATGTAAATATTAACATTCTTTAGATAATCATCATATATACTGTTTGTTGTTTTGAGTCTGTTGCAGATGCTCTTGGCTGCTTATAAGTTCTAACCTTCAAAGTTGACATAGGAGGAAAGGAAAATTTTGGAGCGGGAAGTAGCTCGTGCCAAAGTTACTGCGAACAGGGTTGCGACTGTAGTTGCAAATGAGTGGAAAGATGCTAATGATAAAGTGATGCCTGTGAAGCAGTGGCTAGAAGAAAGAAAATTTTTTCAGGCATGTAAACAGCTCAGAAATTGCTTTTGCTGTCTTTTGCAAGTTATTTGGATGTTTCTTGCAGCAGATGTTTTGCAAAATACTCCTGTTGATTGATGTTTTGTCATACATACGATATGTCATTTACTGATTTTTCCTGTTCTAATCTTTGACACTAGTCGTCTTGGTTACATTGTGGTTGGATGTTTATATATCTAATGCCAAGGTTAGAGGACCACTGACTGGTAGAGAGAGGGTACGAAATAAATAAAATTGATCAGCAAAGTAGCTATCGCAATTTGTATTTCTCTTGTTGCCTCCTTCTGCCATGTTGATGAGGCAGGTGTTTCTAGCTCTGGTTTTGGAGCCAACACAGAAGTATTATATAGCTTTCTACCCTGTGACTTCCCATTATTTGCTTTTACTATTTTATATAGCTGATTTGTTTTTACTATTTTATCTCTATGCTATATACCGTACATTCCCTATATATTCTTGTCAGATTAACATAACAAAAACTAACAACTAACATTGGCTGATAAAAAAGATGGTAAAGTGCTTCCCTGATTTGAAACCAATAGTCAGTCATAAGTGGAAAAACTGTAAGAGAAGCTGAGAAATGTTTTTGATATTATTTGCTAGAATTTGAGTGCTAGAATGAAGTTATTTGATAGCACATAAATTAGATGGAGTTGTTGATTTTTTTATTGAAAATTTGAATTAATTCCATTATTTTGTAGGGTGAAATGCAACAATTACGTGATAAATTGGCTATTGCTGAGCGCACTGCAAAGGCAGAGGCACAAATGAAGGTATATAATATGTTTATCTGACTCCAAACACTCGATTCCTATTGAAAAGCCTCTTCTAAAATATTTAATTGATATGACAGGAAAAATATCAATTGCGCTTCAAAGTTTTGGAGGAAAGGGTTAAGACATCTAATGGTAATTCCAAATTCACTGTATCCGATGGAAGAAACATTGCCACTGGGCCTTCACGGAGACAGTCTTTTGGTGGAGCTGAGACTCTCTCTGCATCTTCTTCCAATGGATATCAATCGAGGAAAAACTCAATTTCGAGACCAGGGTCTCTAAGATCAAACAGTGCTAATGTGTTACTAAAACATGTCAAACTTTCATCGAGATCATTCGATGGTGGTAGTAGAAACCTGGGGAGAGATAGGCCAACTTCAGATGCAAATGTGCTAGATAACATGCCAACAAACTCCAATATTGAGACCATCACCAGTGAAACAATTACTACACAGGAGGAGAGTGCAAATGGTACTCCAGTCGAATCTAAATCAGAAAATGAAGACTATGTTTCAGGAATGCTTTATGACATGTTGCAAAAAGAGGTTATATCTCTGAGGAAGGCTTGTCATGAAAAAGACCAGACTCTTAAAGATAAGGATGATGCAATAGAGGTATCATCTCATTTCTTAAATAAGATTACTGATTCCACATTTTCCCTCGTCTAATTCAATTTGTTGTTTTAATGTTGGAAGATTTTGGCAAAGAAGGTTGATACATTGAGCAAGGCTATGGAAGTTGAGGCCAGAAAAATGCGTAGGGAAGTTGCTTCTATGGAAAAGGAGGTTGCCGCAATGCGGATTAGCAAGGAACATGATCATAGGGCACGGCGAGCAAGTGCTCCTAGGGGGGCTGTAAATTCCCAGTCAATTTCTTCCAGGTCAATTTTCTCTTCCTTTTTTTTATTTTATCTCTTTCTTTGTTGTGATATTGTGTATTTTATTCTTAATAGTTAAGTATAAAAATATTATTATTTTTTTACTTGAACATGGTTATCACTGTCAAAATATAAGAGTTGGCTCCTCTAGATTGGTGTTATGTATATAGAGTGGATCAGCATTCATCATTGATGAAAAACTCAACTGTTCAAATATTAAGACAAATACGCGCAACTTGATAGTAATCTATGAATTTGTAAAAGCTTGTTGAGTTTCTCATCAATGATTGCCCAAATTTAGGTGCGCCCTGCACTTTAAAGGATATTAATATATAAAAATATATGATGTCAATATGAACTTCAACGTTTAATATTGAAATGCAGCTGCTTATCATAATTCATAACTGAAGCTAAGCTGGTCCCATTCCCTTTTTGTATTTGAATTAGAACTGCTACCTATTGAGCAATTCTTCTCGTACTTGAGTAATTACCCTGCCTGATCTGGTTCCAGATACTTTACAATGCATTAGGATAACTGAAACAGTTTGATCCTGAAAATAGAGGGGATTTCAGTCCTAATATTTGGTATAAGTTATAACACAAAGGCTGGTATCTTAAAAACATAGTTTTACTGTAAGCATTTTATCAAGGGATGCTCTTGTTACTTGTATGTTGCGGTGAAATGATGATATCATTTTTTTGCGGATATTCACTGCACGTTTCATTGGATTTTCAGGAGTGCTCGTAACTTTTAGGCAAACTCCTTGGCAGTGCCTGTGATCCTGTGTAACTGTCTAAGGAATTGTTGTCCCTTGTGATGAACAGAGTTGTTGATTTATCATTTTTTATTCTCTTTTCCCTATCTCTTGTATTTAAGCTGTCTCAACCAGGGGTCGGGGTAAAGAAGGGGCCTTGTGTTCTTGTAGGGCATCCATGTCTTGTATATTTTTTTGTATACCATCTTCAGAAAGAAAATTTAGAATTAGTGGTTCCACGTGATTTGTGGAAGTGTATCTGAATATAGCTTTCTCAAAAGTTATAATGCTTTGAGTGTCAACCTTTGGGCTGTACCTAATCTGGATTGATTCTAGTCTAAACTGGTTTGAAGTTTTCTTGATTTTCATGAAACTCTTAGAGTTTGTTTGGATGGAGAATTTTAATTGGAGAAAGTAATTTATTAGGGGTTTTAAAATTCTTCAATTTAAAATTGTCAGTTTGGATATTTTTATATGAGGAATTTAAATTTTTGGAATTTTAAAAGAGAATTTTAAACTAAAACTGTGGAATTTGAATTTCTTTCTAAAAGATGAGAAATTGAAATTCTCTTCTTTTTTAAAAGCTCTAAATGCACAACTTTTTGCTTAGTCTCAATCATCGATGTACTCCGACTTCTACTGCTCTCAAGACACCATTCATCTTACGTGTTTTTTTTTTTTGAATGAGATTCAAAATTTTAAAAATGAAGAAATTCAATTTCTTTATTCAAACACAAAATTTTGAAAATAAAATTTTTTTAATTGATGCATTTTAATTTTCTTAAATTTTAAATTTCCTAAAATTTTAAAATACTCCATCCAAACATACTCTCTTAGGAAAAATATATTGATGCCGCTCATGTTCACGTTTGGTTGTTAAATGCAAAAGCTGTTGGACATTCTTATTTATGGTACCGAAATCTAACAAAAACAAATGTACCATTTTGTAACTGACAAGGGTCTGCCCTTGGCCCAAGTCAGAAGTCTTTAGTGACCAAGCATTGTGCTCACGCTAGAGTTGTCTCTACTATTTCTAGTAATATATATTATAAAAAAAATACACAAAAGCAAATATATTATTAAGAAATGCACAAAAGTAAAATTAAGAGTTTACTCAAATAACGATGGGTGATACTATAATTTTGCGTTTCTGTCTTATACAGAAAAAATTAATATTAGAGGATCTTAATCTTAGAAATACTTTCATTTAAAAATTAAAATTAACTAATTAGTAGTCGTTGCAATACAAGGACTTTTTTATTTTAAATTTCAAATAAAACTAATTTATAGAATAAATAATTGACTTAATTTTAATTCTAATACTGTATCTAAATTTCAGTTTCAAATTTCAAAGGAACACAATATATGATAATTTCAAATTTCAAAGGAACACAATATATGATAATTAAATTCTAGCCAGTTAATTTCATTAATCTGTAAGAGTGACAAAAAGAAGGAAAGGTTTACTCAATCCTAGTCTTTATTCGAATTAACTACAACGAAAGAAAGGGTACATAATGGATTTTTTTTCTTAATTATCCTTCGTTTTTAAGAGTTTCTCTTTTTTTTTTTTTTTCCCCTTAAGAGCAGGTTTTGGTTTTCAAATTTTATCCCGTTTCTAACGTATTGAGGAAATAGAGTAAGCGTAAAAAGATAAGGTTAAATTATCAATTTTCCTTAAAAACACAAGGCTTCTGATATTAAATTTTTAGAGTGCCTATTGATGAACACTCATGTGGCATGTTTGGTATAGCACAAAATTTTTGGGGTCCAATAAAAAACCCTTCCTCTATCCTAATAAGAGAAAGTAGCAATCTACGATTTTTTAGCTTAAATTGTGCATTTTCTTCCGCATCGTTATTAATAAATGACACGGGATGAGATTGCAAATTTCATAAAATCATATCTTTACATCACATCATTTCATATAAATACTAGGTACGTGCTTCATACATCATGTGTTTTTCTCCTACACCATTTTAATTTTTGATAATTCCGTAAATTCCCTTAATAAATGAAAAGCACATAAATGTACTTGGTGTGGAATGCTGCTTCACTCACGGACTTACTACACCATTGGCGCCATTTGTGTTGAGTTGGACATTGCTTGTTTCCATCTTGTTAGGTAATTGTTGTGCATTTGCTTTGATTGAGGTGTGCCTTTCGATTTGAGCTCTGTATTCCTGGAGGTGGTTTTTGGTTGGTTTTGGCCGGAGTGGAGCGTGGTTGGTGGTGCAGGTGAGTGGGTTTTCTTTTTTGCATTACGGATGCGTTAATCCGTAAGGATTGCTCGGATTCGATAATCCGTAAAAGCTGGTGCATGCATGACGATACGGATTATGTAATCCGTATGACTCATACGGATTGTGTGATCCATACGAATCGTACGGATTGAGTAATTCGTATGACTCATATGAATTGTGTGATCCGTATTTCATACGGATTACATAATCCGTACAAGTTAAAAACAAAAATTAGAAGGTTAATTAGTTGAGTTTGATTTTGTAATTTTTTAATTTGAGTATATATCGGTTAAAAATTTAGCTTTTGTTTAAATATAATGATGGTGCATGAAATGTTATTATTTATTGTGTATGTGTTTTTATAGGCTTCCAAATGGTGGTGTGTATGTTAACTTAAATTTTTTTCCTTTGTTAGGATAGACAACGATGAGTGGATGTATGAGACTATAATGGCTGAAGAAATTTATATGAATGAAGACATTTGACCAAAGCCTGATCAATTTGAAGATAATGATTGTTTAATTGATTGTTCTGCAGCGTTCCAAACAAATGAGGTAATTATGTGGATTTTAATGAACTTGTTACATGAATCAATTTTGAAGATTCAATATGAATTATGCATTTGTGTAGGTGTTTGAATCGCGTGATGTAGTATTGAAATGAGCTCGTATGATTGCATTTGAGAATGATTTTGTAGTGGTTATAATGAGGAGTGACATGAAAACTGGAAAAATAGGAAGAACGTCATTTGTATTTATTGGTTCTGAAAGGAGTGGAAAGTATAAAGCATGGAAAAAAAGGTTTCACACCTTCAACCACTAGCAGCAAAAAATACGAGTGTCTTTCAATTTAATATAATATAACACTAAGCAAAATCTTATTTCAATTTGTCCAAAACCAAAGCAAGATTTTCTTTCAACCATTCAAAGTCATACTACACAATTTTTATTCATAGGACCTAGTTAGTTTTAATTTGGTTTGACTCCAAAACAATTATTTGTACTGAAATGCAAAAAAAAAAATTCAAAAAATACACATACGGATTAGTCAATCCGTAACCCTTATACGGATTTTGTAATCCGTGTGAAGCTTACGGATTACATAATCCGTATGAAGCTTATGGATTACTCAATCCGTAAATTTCATACGAATTACGAAATTCGTAAGGATCATACGGATTAGGTAATCCGTAAGGATCATATGGATTCCCTAATTCGTACGCTGCTCAATCAATCCGTATGCTTCACATTTTTGTTTCCTACGGTTTATTGCATCCGTTTCTGCCATGGCGGAATCGTGACAACCACCACACCACCAATATCCAAGTTTAAGAAAGCAAGCTTACCAGGGACGCAGCTCGACAAAGGAAGAAGGAAGACAAGCTCAACAAAGGTGCGGTGGAGGAAGAAGCCAAACCAATGCTTGGGTAGCGGAAGCGGAACAAGTGGAGGTTCAAACGAAGGGTGCAGAGGAGGGAAGAAGAAGAAAAGAAAGGTTTTAAAAAATTAAATGATGTAGGAGAAATTTTAAAAGGAAGGGTATTAATGGTAATGCACTGTTTACAAATAGTGTAAGAGAAAAACACATGATATATTGAGCACGTGCCTAAATACTATTACATCAACGGTCACAAAGAATGCACCACCGGTGATCCATTTTCTCCCGGACCACATCATATACATGGCTGATGTTGGTTATTTTTTTTTTTATCTTTAAAAATATTAGACATAATTTTTTTTGCTAAATAAATCCTTTCTTATTCATTATTATTATTTTTAAAATTGTGGGTGTTTTTTTTCCTTCTTACAAAGACGTTGTTTCACTTCGTGTGGAGGGAAAAGATTAAGAAGTCAGGTACGCTAAAATGAGCAGTGTAGGGTTTAGATAAAGAAGACAGCGTCAGTGAACTGAAGAAGGTAACTTAGGAGGGAAACGGAACGATAGAGTATTTGATTTTGCACCCAAATGCGAATGTGATGGCACATGTTCTTCTGCTTCGCCCTCCTCTGCTTCGCGTCATGTCCTTTCGCTTCATCACCTCCTTTTCCTTCCACACGCGCCTTTCTTCATTCGCTTCTTCTACTCTCTCCAAAACCAGGTATGCATAATTTCGCTTTCTGCTTTACCCTTTTGAAAAAGTTTCGAAATTTCGATAATAATACCATAAGGGGTTGTTATTTTTTGTCGTTATTTTTTTTCTGGGTTTTCTCAGGACGAGTTTTCCTCTGAGAAATTTTTGGGCTCCCTGTTCGGTTCCAAATGCGGTCACTCCAAGGGCGTTTATGTCTTCTATCTCGACCACCGAAGCTTTTCACAATAGTGAAAGTCCCACGGCTTATAGTTCTGATCAAATTCAGGTGTTTTGTTAATTTGTTTTGATGTGTCAATTTGATTGTGCTAAAATTTTTATGAGTGCCATGTCAAAAAAAAATTATATCTTGTGTGTTTCTTGTTAGTTAGTACCTTTGTGGTTTAGTGAATTGCTTTGTTGAATATGGTTTGGAATTGGCATGTTTTCTTAAAGGGTTGTTTGATACATGTAGGTGCTTGAAGGCTTGGACCCTGTGAGGAAAAGGCCCGGGATGTATATTGGAAGCACCGGCCCACGAGGGTTGCACCATTTGGTATTGTCTTCTAGCTTTTGTTTTTTTGCAGCTGTTTTGGTGATGTTTTGTTTTTGTTCTGAGGTTTTTCCGATTGAAGAAGTGTATATGTGGTGTCTTAGGTGTATGAAATTTTGGATAATGCTGTTGACGAAGCTCAAGCTGGGTTTGCTTCCAAGATTGATGTTGTTTTGCTTGCGGATGATTCTGTGAGCATCACAGACAATGGTCGCGGGGTATGCTTTGTTGTTGTTTAAATTTACTCATTGGTTGATTGTGCTTTGTTTGCATTTATCTTACTTTGTTCTTTTTTGTATAACTGTGACCCGATTTAATTTTAATTTGAAGTAAGAACTTTGCCGTTTATTTACATTTAGAATTTAGACCTCCCTGAAAAAAATGAATTGTTTTTTGCATACAGTATAATGCTATTTTTCTTTAATGTAACCTTTAACTATTTTCTAACTTTCTTAGTTTTGTAGGGAGTTAAATATTATATATGACAAACTAACTACATTACATTTGTGTTGGCAATGCTAGGCAATTGTTATTTTGCGGAAATAAATATAATTTGCCATCTATTATGATTTTAAGCTTCTAACTCTTGTGCTCTTTTGATCAGTGTTCATTTACTATCTTTTTCTTTATTTTGACTATATATACTAATTTATCTCATGGAATGCAGATTCCTACTGACTTGCATCCAGTTACAAATAAATCTGCCTTGGAGACAGTGTTGACGGTATTGTTGCACATACTTAAATAAGTCTAGATACCATGCAATTCAAATCCAATTGAGTTTGTTGTGATATTTTAGCAAAGAATATTATGTTTATAGTGTAAGGAAATGTATGACTATTTGAAATTTGTTTGAGCTATTGAGTTCTGGAGTTGATTTCCCCGTTAAATAACTATTAGTTGTTATTATTGCTATAGTTACCTTTTGTTATTTTCATGCTATGAAGCATAGACTCTGACATGGACACCGGACAAGACATGAACACAGACACTTCGATACGACTAATGTCTAAAATATAGGACATGGCGACGCCGCATACACCCTCAAAGAGAGAGACTCTAATAAAATGAAATATGAGTAACATATAACAAAATATTTAAATTGATGGTATATTCATCTTTTTAAACCAGCCTTCTATGTTTTTTTCAAGTGTTTAAGTTGTGTAAAGGTGCCTGCTTAAGTGTCTAAGCCAACAAAAAAAATCATTTTTAAATGTAAAATCTAATAAGAAGTGTCAGACAAGTGTCGAACAAGTGTCGGTGTCGGAAATGTGTCCGACATGGCGACACTTCAAACAAAGAAAGTGTCCGTGCTATATAGATTCCATGTGCTCATGTTTTAAATTTGTTATCCATTTGCTCAATTGAAGGAATCACGAATTTGACCTTTTTTCACACCTCTGACATATGGAGCTATTTCCTCAGTCCTCACCTTGATTATCTGTTTACTCTAGAAATATGTGATGTGAACTTGGTGTTTATGCCATCTATTAGCTTGTCAATGCTAAATTTGACTAGAGAGGATCATTTAACCTTTTGCAGATATGATTAAGATTCTTCTCTTGGTATTTTTCTGCAAATGTTCTTGACATTATTCAAGGATATTCAAAGAACTGATTAGAGTCATCCATATCTAGATCTGTATTGTTGATGGACCTTACCATTCTTGTAGTTCCATAAAGATAAGGAATTGTTTAATCTGAGAAAATATTTTCTATTTTCATTTTGCTTCCCGTTGTCTGAAGTTTATACAGGAAAAAGTGAAAACAGAAAATGATAAAATGTTGACTGTTTCCTATACAAACTTTTAAAAACAGAAAACAAACTGAAAATAGAAATATTTTTTTTTTTAATGTAACTCCCCCTAGAATTTCGACATTTGCAAAGTTGGGAATTCGGGCCTTATGCTGTAACACAATTTTTCCCCAACTTTGGAGTACATTTTATTTATACTTGATCTTTATTGTTATTTTTTGTTTGTTGATAACAGTAGTTTACTCGTATGAACTTTTCAGGTCTTGCATGCTGGTGGAAAATTCGGTGGTGCCAACAGTGGCTACTCTGTTTCAGGAGGTTTACATGGTGTTGGTTTGTCTGTTGTTAATGCTTTGTCTGAGGTATCTCTTTATCAATTTGTCTTTTTTTTTACTGTTGAATTTTTTCAAGGTTTAAATGAAATCAATGGATAGAAAATTTCAAATGGGTATGGATGTTTTGGCACTAATTTTACACACTTCCAGACATTCATCTTCATCATATAGTTAGATGGTAGCAAATAATGCAATCACTTTTATATTCTGTTTTTAGTCAGAGGTTGCTAATTATGCTTAGTTATCAATGTTATCTAAAGATCCGATTTACTATCTAACTTTACAGTTGCTAGAGATAACAGTTTGGCGTGATGGAATGGAATACATGCAAACATATTCTCGTGGAAAGCCAGTGTCAATTCTGAAATGCCTTGTGCTTCCAGATGAAAGGAAAGATCTTCGAGGGACACGTGTCAGATTTTGGCCTGACAAAGAAGGTTTATATTATATGATCATGCTTTTCTAGGTTATGGCAAATTTCAGTTTTACACATGCTATACTTATATCTTAACATGCAGTATTCACCACTGCTATTCAGTTTGATCACAACACAATTGCTGGACGCATAAGGGAATTAGCTTTCCTGAACCCAAAGGTGAAGTTCTTGATTTAATAATGTCCATTTGTGATGTTGCATACAACATTAATTTTTCTCATTAAATATGGTGTTAAATGTGGTTATTTCATCATGACATTTTATTCATGGGTTTTCATTACTTCATGAATGTGTTGATTAATGACCGAATTTCCTTTCATGACCAGATGGAACACTTCTTCTCTATTGGATATAAAAATCATTCATGAGCATTCACCTAATAGCCTAAGCCTTTGGGAGAGTGAGCGATATGGTATCAGAGTCCCTATAACCAAGTGGTTAATTAAAGTTGAATTTAAGCATAAGATAAGGTGGCTCTGTGCATTTTCTATACTTCAGGTCCAAGAGCTCTTGTGTGAAGGGGGGGGGGGGGGGGTGTTGCCAAATAAAAACCATTCATGAGCCTTCACCTAATATTTTACGCATTCGGGACACTTAGGTGATTAACATTCTTCTTTTGGAGTGGATTGTAAGGATGACAATTGGATAAAAAAAGTGTTAACCACTGGAACTGTAATTTGATTTATTAAGCAACTTTTTTAGTAAATAGCTTCCAGAATTTTTTTTAATGTGATTGAAGGGATTAAGTTTTAGATTTATCCTTTTTCATTATCTTAGACACAATGAAGCACTGTAGGTACTTACAACCGTTTAAAATTAAAACTGTCTCCTTTTCCCCCATAGTTTAGCATATGGCCCAATTAATTTGTTTCTTTTTCAAAAAAATTAAAAGAAACAACATTTTATTTGTTACTGAATTTGGACAGCATTATGAATAATTTTAGGCAGTAGCACAACAAATTTTTAGATATATAGTCTACTTGAATTTTGGTTTTTAAAATAAATAATATTAAGCCCAGCTCTTCACTTCTAATAAAATTTCTTGTTATATTGCTCTTAAATTAAATAGACGTTAGCTATTTGGTGTCAACAGAAATCATTATCCCTTCATATCCTTTCATACTTGACATTTAATGCTTGGCTATTCTTTGAATCTGCAGGTTATATTCCAATGGTTTTAGTAGTGATTTAAATGGAAAAAATGTATAAATTAAAAATGACTTTAAGAAACTGGAAACAGCTTGTTCATTAAGCTGTGTCTTCATGTCTTGCAGAGTTCTAATGTCATATCACCTTAAATCAAGAAACACCATTTTTTTTTTGTTGCTTTTGAAGAACTGTCAATGCTATTGGCTCTTGATTATCAATACCTTTGTTGACTATCGTTTGTCTCTATGAATTTGTTGAGTTCCTCTGGTAGATGAAAGAAGCTATAAGATATTCTACTCTACAATTTAGCATAGTTGAGTCTTCCAGCTCTAATAGATGAAAGAAGTTATGAAATAGAATTTAGAAACATCTTTTATTTGATGTGTTTGTTAATATGAAATTAAGATGTTTTATAATTGATCAGAGTTGAGGGCGAGTCCTGACACAACTTTAAAGTTGTGCCTTGTTGATTGGTTGATTATGGGTTCGAATATGGAAACAGTCTCTTTGCATATGTAAAGTCAAGGTTGTGTACAATGATCCTCCCCTATAATTTTGCATAGTGAGGAGCTGTCTGGCAATGGGGTACACTAGTGTTTCTTCCTTTTTTTTTTGGTAATTGATCAGAGTTCAAGCTTTATCTTTATTTATCGATTAGATTGAATATTAGTTTTTCTGGATCTTTCGGCTCACCTAACAAACCAGACTGAGCTGCCTCTAGCATTGTCACTCAATCCTCATTGTGCCACCTAAAAATCAAAGACTTTCAGAAGAGCATTTATCTATCTACTTTGCGTCTTACAATGGGTTTTCTCAACCTTTGCAGCTTACAATCACGCTACGGAAAGAGGACAATGATCCAGAAAAAGTTCAATATAATGAATATTTCTATGCTGGGGGATTGGTTGAATATGTGAAATGGCTTAACACCGATAAGGTCTCGTACTTTTTAGTTTTTAGTTTTTACCTTTATGCTTGTAATGTATGGTTATTAGAATATGTAACTGCTGTTAGCTTTTGCTAACAGCATCTCTCTGTATTAGGTTGCAGTTAGTACTTTGGTAGCTGTAATGTATGGTTACATATTCTAATAATGGTTAATGTCATTATTTTTTATTTATTTATTGTTTGGTGTTAGTTTGCTCAGGTAGGATATCTTATTTTTCTAAATTTTTACTTTGACTTCTCTTATACTTGTGTACATCACATTTTATTATCTGTGTTTTTCTATAAAATATTTGTTATACTTCATATAGTTTTTACTGTACAATTCTTCAAGATCATAATTCACAACTGTGAATTTCACATGCCAATTTTTAAGTTTAAATGGTGCAAGTTTTATTACTCACTACTGTTTTTGGGGTAATGCTATTGACACAATCAGTTGAATCACAATTGAACTCACCCCTGCACTGGGGTCATTATATCTCTGTAGTTTGTCAGACAGATTAATGACCTAGACATATGCAGGATGATGCCATGACTTGCACAGGTTTTTGTTAGTATTTCACATTCAGTTATGTGGGTACTGGGTGGTAGTGTTAAGTTTTCTTTACAGGCTGCATGGGCATTAATAACTTTGGCTTGATGTCTGACAGTTGCTCACGACTGAAGAATAATGAAATAAGGCCAAATAGTTAGATCTGGAAATAAGGCAAAGCAGTTACAGTAGTAGTTAGTTACAGGATTAGTTGGGTAGTTAACTTAAATGGTAGGAGTTTAGAAAAGATTGGAGGAGATTTGTTAGTTTTGGAGAACAGATCATTAGTTCAACTGTGAAAGGGGCAAGCCTTGGAGGAGATATCTCTACTGTGCATTTTCAGCATAGCAATAAAATTGTTTTCTTTTCTCTATTTTCTTTTATGGGTTTGCAATAAAGCTTGTAAGTGCTGACTTTCTATTTTTAAAAAAGGATATTTTCTTTATTGTTCCTTTTAAATTTTATTTGAAAAACTACTTATTATCTAATATATTTGGATTTGATGTTTCCAGTAGCTGTAAATTGGTTATTGACTAGTGACCTTCTGTTCCAGAAAGCTCTTCATGATGTCCTGAGTTTCAGAAAAGAAACAGATGGCATCACAGTTGATATAGCTTTTCAATGGTATGCCCTCCAAGTCCAATTGATATATCAGAGTTAGCTAGTTACATTTCATCTATTTTGTCAGAATTTGTTTGTCTTTGTTTGGCACCTGACTCCTTATGAATAAGTTGTGAAGTTAATGGTTAGTCTTTTAAGCTCAAAATGAACAATGGAATTGTATATTTTTCTGTATAATATTGTTGACAACTATACATAATTCCTTTTTAGTATATGTGATTCATTTCATTCCTTTACTAGGTCTGAAGATGCATATTCAGATACAATACTGGGATATGCTAATAGTATACGTACTATTGATGGTGGCACTCATATCGATGCTATGAAGGCTTCTATAACAAGAACACTTAATAGTCTTGGAAAGAAGTCCAAAGTTATTAAGGTATTTCTTAACTGTTGTTTCTTTATTCATTTATTTTACCTGCTGTTGATTTGTGCTTGGCAACTTTCCTGAAATACAAAACTCCTGGTCTAGAATTTGTTGCTTTGTTATTCTCTGAAAGTAACTAATCACATTATTTTACCCTTAACTTTGGGTGCACTACAGTAACTAATCTCTCAAAATGCCGAATCACTTTCCCTTATTATATATTCTCTCCTTAACAGAACTGGAACTTCTGTACATGTTGACATGTTCTATTAAACACGGTAATTGTATAATAGCAAATGTCTCCCTTTGTCTAAAATGGATTATTTTATGAATAGTTCACAAAGTGGATTCTTTCCATTGTTAAATAGCATTCTGTTCTTTGCAGGAGAAGGATATTACTCTAAGTGGCGAGCATGTGAGAGAGGGTCTAACATGTGTTGTCTCAGTCAAGGTCCCAAATCCTGAGTTTGAAGGACAAACAAAGGTAATGCCTTTATATTAGTTTGATGGAATGCTTATATTCTTGCCATTAGGTCTCCTGGAACATTGGAGTTTCCACAATCTTAATTTCTTTTCCTGTATTTCATGGTACTCTGATAAGAACCTTGAGAGAACCACATCACAAAAGCTAGCTATTGTAGTTGGAGAGCCCAAGGCCTTATAAACCCCACACTAGAATCCCATACTTCCAATGTGGGACTTCAAGTTCCATACCTTGCAATTGGATCCTAACATCCCACCACGTTCCGCAGCCCGGGCGCCCACGTGGGCTAGCTGTGCACTAGCCCTTTGACTAGTCCCGGGCGAACACTGCAATGCTGGCGTCACCACCCGCGCCGCTCGTTTGCAGCTGGGAGTCATGGTGGAAGGTTCTGATACCAATTGATAAGAACCTTGAGAGAACCACACCACAAAAGCCAGCTATTGTAGTTGGAGAGCCCAAGGCCTAATAAACCCCTCACTAGAATCCCATACTTCCAATGTGGGACTTCAAGGCCCATACCTTGCAGTTGGATCCTAACATACTCCCTTATGTTTTTTCTTACCATTCTCTTTGCTGTGAAAAGACAAGGTTAGGAAATCCAGAGGTGCGAAAAGTGGTTGATCAATCTATTCAAGAATATCTTACTGAGTATTTAGAATTGCATCCAGATGTTCTTGATTCAGTACTTTCTAAAGCTCTTAATGCTTTTAAGGTAATAATTTCTTTCTCGAGTTTACTATTCTGTATTTTAAACCCTATTGCTGTTGATTGGAATGTTAACCAAAAGCTTCCTTGTGAATTTATTGTCTAATTAGGCAGCTCTGGCAGCAAAAAGAGCAAGGGAATTGGTGAGACAAAAGAGTGTTTTGAGATCTTCGTCCCTTCCAGGAAAACTAGCTGATTGTTCATCTACAGATCCTGAAGAATGTGGTATACTTATTTCTATTTGATGACAGACCTAGAATCATTACTGTTAATCCTGCATATCATATAACTCTCAGAATATGACATTTGTTGAGATCTCACATTGACTATGAATATGGCACAAAACCTATAAAATGACTTGGACAATCCTCATCTCATGAGGTAGCTTTTGAACATGAGTTAGCCCAGCCCAAATATGAGATGGTATCAAAGCATATCGTAGATCTGATATTGGGTTACCCTCAACTGTCCAAAAATCTATCTAATCCCATCGCTTTTCTAATGCAATATATATATTAAAAATATTTCTACAATCTCCCTGCTTTTGATCTTCAATCCCTGTGAAGGGTGTGTTCAGACTTGATATCCCTTATTGACTAGATATGGCTAAAGGAAAGTTTATGAAGGCTTGAGCAATCCTCACCTTGTGAGCTAGTTTTGAGGGTTGAGTTAGGCCTAGTCCAAATTATAGAGCATTAATATATATATATATATATATATATATATATATATATATATATATATATATTGCAAAAGTGCTATTATTTTATTTTGTTTTCATTTGAAATTGCTATCTATATGTTATCTCTTTAGTCAGTTTAGTGCATGTTTTCCTGCTCTTGTTTCTTTGTAGTGATGCTTGCTTGTCTCTGAATCAACTTAACAACTGCTTAAATTAACCAGAGATTTATCATTTATGTGACAAAACAAAACAGACAGTCAATTAGAAATGAAAAAACAAGGATGAACTCCATTTATGTTATGCTAATGTAATTTGAAATAAAAATATTTTCAATGAATCTACAGAGGAATTTAATTACAATGATTTGAGAAATGAGCAGCCTTTCCAGAGTCTAAATGCAATAGCATAATAGCCATCTCTTTTGATTGATTGCTTTTCTGAAAGCATTGTTGTCATTCCTATGTGCTTCTACAGTATTGTAAATCGTAAAGGTTTGATAAAGAGTATGGGAAATTACTTGTGGTCCATTATAGTAAGTGGTGGAGGATGAATGACATCACATGCTTCATTGTTTCTGGTTTTTAGCTAAACAATTTTTGAGATTGGATCAAGGCTAGGATTCATAAAAGATAAAACTTGAATTCTTTAATCTCTTTTTATTTCAGTGTATTTCTTCTGACTTTTGACTCGGTCTTCCCACCTGATTATTTTTAGAGTTTTCAAAAGTATGTCCTTATCAGTTATTGCTGAATTATATTGCAATTTTCAAAGCTGTAGGTTGATTCCCTTGGGCAATTGCGTGCAGCTTGGTTTTGTAAGGATTGGGGTAAAAACAATAATTTAAGAGTCCTTTGGTGATATTCGGGATCATGTCTAGCCAATAATATTCTACTCTTTAAAACTAATTGTTTCTTAATAGACACAGGACTATTTGTTCAATATATTTGCATTTGCATTGTATATGTAGAGCTTTGTCCTAGCATGGTTGATCAAATTAGCTGAGATCCTTTTGGTAATCTTTTGATGAGGTGGTAGTGTGTTTTGAATTAAAAGTTCTTTGTTCTTTGTCCCTATATTGCAGAAATCTTTATAGTTGAAGGTGATTCAGCTGGAGGAAGTGCTAAGCAAGGGCGTGACAGGCGCTTCCAGGTAAAGTATACACGTTTTGATGAAAGTCTGCACCAAACCAAGAAGTGCAAAATTCCAAATAATTTTTTAATCTTTGTTACATGCTTTGCAAAAGTTGGAACCACTGACTCTCGTAAAAGCCTAAGCTCGTAGGTGTTGACACAAGACATGTTTTATTATATCTTTAACATGCTCCTTGCAATAGCCCTTTGAGTTTGAAGTGCGGTTGTGGACAATGAACAGCCTTGCTACCCAATACCTTTTGTGAAATTAAACTTTTTTATTGAAGAATGGAGGCAGCATGGATCAAGGATATGTAAAATCGTAGTTGTGCACTTATGCTTTAAAGATTGCCACTTTCATCTTGAAAAGCAAATAACTAAAGGGAACTCATCTTTTACTTCTTTTAGAGGAAATAATTTTTGCTTCCCATATCCTTCTTGTACAATATTGCCATTTCTACCATCTTTGTATATTAATAACTAACTTGATGAAATCTTAGAGGTGTTAACATTGTGAATTGTACAAGGTGCATTTTTTGCTATGAAAAAAATATTAAAATGAAAGTAGTGTAATTTTGTTTATTTTTATTAAATCTTCATGTTACAAAATGGTAGATGTCATATCACAGGTTTCTAAGTTTAAGTATCTGGGATCAATATTACAGTTACAAAATGATGAGGAAATTAATGAAGATCACACTCAAGATACAAGTTGAGTGGTTAAAATGCAGAAAAACATTGGGGGTTGTTTCTGACAGTAAAGTATCTACCAAGTTCAAAAGGTGTGAATGTGGGCTTTAAAGGTATAACAATAGAAAAAGGTGGGAGTAGCAGAATGAGAATGTTAAGATGGAGCTGTATGCAACAAAGGATAGGATACAAAATGATTGTATACAAGGAGATATTGGTGTGACTCCGGTTGAGGAAAATATGATAGAAAATTGGTTAAAATGGGTTGAACATGCAAAGAAGGTCCCTAGAAGCATCGGTGGAGGTAGTAGATTGTATGGATTTAGCCTCGTGAAAATAGATAGAGGAAGACCAGAAAGGATATTGGAGAATATTGTTAAAAGAGTTCTCATGGTGAATAATATTCCTAAGTTTTTGTTGTCATTAAAGCTTTATGTTACATTTTGAATGTAAGAAAACATTATAACAAAGGTAACATTCTGATGAATGGAAATTTAAAATTTGTGGAGTTTTCACATATGGATTTGGCTTTCATATTGATAATTTCTTGATTGTATATTCCAATGCTTATTTTTCTAATTGTTGTATCTAATCTAATGCATTGAATTCTTTGTTTACTGACATGTGGAGCACTTAGTTAGATTGGCGTTTATTATGTATATAAAAGAGATGTGATGAGAGAGAGTGTTAGAGAGAGAAATAGTGGGTGGGTGGGTGAGCGATCTCAGGAGAGGCGTTATGGGAATATACAGAGATATTACGATGGGGGCAGGTACGATCAACACTATGCGGTGCCGATAGCGGCACCACGAAGGGATGGGAGGCAAAATAATTGGAGGGATGCTGCTGATATTTCTTCCTTCTACTTCACTCGGTTTCCGGACGACATGGGGGAAAAGGATTTATGGTTCGAATTTAAGAAATAGGGGGACGTCAAAGAAGTTTTCATTGCAAAGAATAGGAACAAAAGTGGTAGAAGATTTGGTTTTGTGCTTCAAAGGTGTTCAAGACGTCATCAATCTGGAGAGGCAGTTAGACAATCTGATTATAGGTGGTCTAAAGCTGCATGCGAATATTCCAAGACGTGAAAGGATAGGGAGAATTGCAGAGAACAGTAACAAGGAGGAGCTGTATAGACACGGGACACAAGGAGGTAAATTGGTGGAGAAAGGGAAGGACTTGGTCACGGAGCGGATCACACAAAAAGAAAAAGAAGGAACACAGTGGAATAATCTTCCTCCACAATATACTCACAAGGTCTCATGCAAATGCTGTTGCGTCAACTAGTCGTCCGGACTCCGGTGACAGAGATGGATTCTAAAATATGCTATGGGGATGGCTAAACCTTCTTTCTCGATAGTACAGCTATCCATACCCATGGAAAATAAGCAGTGGCTCTCCAATGCATGGATAGGAAGACTTAGGAAGCTGAACATGTTTGATAGACTAGAAGAGGATTTTCTTTGGGATGGCGGAGAAGAAATTAAGCCAAAGTATATTGGAGATGATTTGGTGTTGCTTATGGGCTTAAGCGACTCAAGAGCAGAGGAAATGTGTCAAGTTGAAGGTGATACAGGTGTGGCCATGTTCCATACGTTGTAGAAATGGGAACCAACAATGAGGTGCGGTTTCAGGTTGGTCTGGGTGCTCTGTTGGGGATTCCAGCTACACGCGTGGGATTTGGATAATATTAGTAAGATTGTGGCGGGCATAGGTGAACTGGTGGAGGTGGACGACGATACAGAAGAACTACAACGGCTAGACAGCGCACAAGTGCTCATTAAAACAACATGACAACCGATTATCCAGCATAAGATAGAGGCACGAATAAATGAGGAGGACTTTACAATCAACCTCGTTGAAGAGCTAAGCGGTGGCCATGGGAGATGCAAGTGTCACATAGGGAGATTTGATGGGTCCTCAGATGAAGTATTATCTTACGCGAGCTCTATGGGATGGAGCGAGTCGTCAGAGAGGGTACCTTGTACAGTTGAGTTCTCGGCGTCAGTTGCAGTGGCGGTAGACGTGGTGGGCGAACACAGCTGCTCAAAGGGAAAATTTCTATTACCCGATGGTCCTGGAACAAGCCAACAACCAGCGGGTAATATCTTCGTTCCTGTTACAAAAAGCAATAACGGGGACGCAACACAGAGCTCTATTGGCGGAAGCTGGACACATACCCAGCACGAACATCGAGGTGATAAGGACGACACAGGGAGGGAACTATTTGAGGATCTCAAGGTTGCAAAAGATTAGGCAATCGAACATAGGCGAAAGCCCCTACCCACGGAGGATAGCCATGTTCATATACAGTTCTAAAGGATGAAATGACAACCAGAGGGCCAAACTTTAGCATTCTCCGCATTTCAAGTCTTCTTCGTACTGGGCAAGAGGTGAACAAACAAGGGAGTGTTACAGAAGCTGTGGTCAACACAGAAAAGTGGAGAGGCAAACACAAAAATAGATATCAGTCAGATACATGTGGGGGAGCATGTGGGCCCACACCCAAGACACCTTTTTGACTTAGATGGGAAGAGGTCACGTGAAGCTGTAACAGAGATTGAAAAGGATGGTTCTGGCATGGGACCCAAAACGGATGGTAGGGCTGAAGAAATTGAAGACAGAAACACACCTTTGGGCCCAAAGGTTTTTGGGCCTGAATCTCACTGGAAAGTTTATGCAAGAAGCAGGGGGTGCAAAAAGAAAACAGAGATAGTAGGAAGTCATGGTCAGCAGTACGATTTGGGGAAAAAACTTAGTAAAGACAAAGGCAAAGAGGCTGTTATTTTCCAATCTACTCCTGTGTCATCTCCAACGAAGACTGGAGGCAGTGGACTAAAAGAAGTTGCAGAATGGGGGGAAGAATACATTGAGGATAACAGTGGGATTAAAGCCAGCTTTGAATTCCTCATCAAGTGCAAAACAAGCTGCAGTTAATTGGGATATGACAAAGCCGCTGGGAGTAACGTGCTGTAACCCAGATGAAGTGGTTAATAAATTGATTCTCATGGATGAAAGGGATTTGGGAGAGAATCAAAGGATGGGAAATAAGGCAGTTGATAAATGAAGATCATATCTTACAATATAAGGGGTTTGGGGAGGGGTGTAAAGTGGAATGCAATAAGAAAGTTAGTGTGTAAAGAAAAGATAGATATGCTATGTCTACAAGAAACAAAAAAAGAATTTATAGACAAGGTGATGTGCCAAGCTCTATGGGGCGATTCTAGTGCAGTTTGGGAATGCTTGCCAGCATGTAATAAAGCTGGTGGCCTCCTCTGTATATGGAATGAGGATACTTTTAAATTAAAGAAAAAGCTGACAGGAAATGGGTTCATTTATCTGGAAGGATTGTGGGTGGCAGCAAAAAGGAATGTCACTATAGTCAATGAATATTCACCTTGTGAGGCAGCACTGAAAAGAGTCTTTTGGGAAGAAATTAGACAACTGAGGAACAATAACTTGGGGGGTGTATGGTGTATAATTGGGGACTTTAACAACATTAGAAGAACATCTGAAAGGTTGGGCACAAGTCACAGGCTGACGGATGAAGGTATTGTAAAGGAATTTAACGAATGGATTGCGGACTTGGAAGTTGAGGAGGTGCCCCGGGTTGGGAGAAATTTCACTTGGTGCAGACCAAATGGGTCAGCGAAAAGTAGATTGGTTAGAGCTTTGGTATCTGCTGAGTGGATGGCATTATGGCAGGGAAGCACACAGTTTGTAATGGACCGCAACTTTTCAGATCATTGCCCAATTCTGCTCAGATCCTCATCTGCTGATTGGGGTCCGAAACCATTCAGGGTTCTAGACTGCTGGTTTGGAGATAATACTTTCAGGAAGGTTGTTACAGAGGCTTGGAATGCAAATTTGGGCTCTGGATGGGGGGATACATGCTAAAAGAAAAGATAAAGTGCCTTAAACAGAAGCTGAAAACATGGAATAAAGCCATTTTGGTGATATCCAGCAGAGAATAAGAAATACAGAAGCAGAGATCAATAAGTTAGAAGCTGAAGCTGATGACAGAGTCTTGAGTGAGGATGAAATTCAAAGAAGGAAGCAATTGCAGGAGGATTTGTGGGCAGCTGCAAAATCAAATGCCTCGTTACTAAGACAAAAAGCCAGATCTAGATGGATTAGAGAAGGAGACTGTAACTCCTGGTTTTTTTCACTTGATAGTAAACTGGAAACGCAGGAAAAATGTGATTAACGGTGTGCTTGTAGATGGGTGCTGGATACAGGAGCCAAGCAGGGTCAAGGAGGAAGTTAGACTCTTTTTCAAGAGCACTTATGAAGAACATGATTTCGACAGGCCTAAATTAGATGGGGTAAAATTTAGGACCCTTGAACAATACCATAATAATCTCCTTATGGCAAGATTTCAAGAGGCTGAGGTGAGAGAGGCGGTTTGGAGCTGTGGCAGCGACAAGAGCCCTGGTCTTGATGGGCTAAACTTCAATTTTATCAAGGAGTTCTGGGATACTATTAAACCTGATCTGCTTCGCTTTTTGGATGAATTCTATGTGAATAGAATTTTTCCTAAGGATGGAAACGCATCATTTATAGCATTGATCCCCAAGATACCTGACCCGCAGAGCCTAAAAGAATATAGACCTATTTCTTTAATAGGCTGCATCTATAAGATTGTGGCAAAGGTGCTGGCTACAAGGTTGAAGAAGGTGCTGCCAATTGTTATTGATGACCGTCAATCTGCTTTCATAGAAGGGCGCCACTTACTACATAGTATACTGATTGCAAATGAGGAAGCAAAACGATGTAATAAGAACTGTCTGGTTTTCAAAGTGGATTATGAAAAGGCTTATGACTCGGGCGCTGAAGAAAGTAGTCAGTAGATTGGAGAGGATTCAGAGGAGGTTCTTATGGGGAGGCAGTAATGACCAGAAGAAGATCCCATGGGTGAGCTGGAATTCAGGTTGCCTTCCAAAGGCAAACGGGGGTTTGGGAATCAAGGACCTTGCAAAGTTTAATCAGGCATTGCTGGGGAGATGGCGCTGGAACCCGTTTCATCATCCAGATGAGGTGTGGGCACAAGTCTTGGTGTCCAAATATGGTGGATGGAGGAACTTGGACGTATCAAGGGGGTCAGCTAGAGAATCTATATGGTGGAGAGATTTAAGTCTGGTATGTATTCGAATGCGGAGGGGGGATGGTTTGTTAGAAGTTTAAGTTGGAAGGTGGGTTGCAGATCCAAAGTGCTGTTTTGGGAAGACGGATGGATGGAGGATAAGGTGCCATTGATGGTAAAATACCCTAGACTTTATTTGAATTCACAGCAACAGCAGCACTACATACAACAATTGGGAACATCAGTACAAGATGGTTGGGAGTGGCAGGTCAGCTGGAGAAGGCTACTCATGGAGGGGGAAATAGAAATGGCAGAAATTTTTTTGGAGGAAAATACAGGGCTTTGTGTTACAAATGCAACAACCAGATTCTTGGTTTTGGGATGAAGCGCCAAGTGGATTATATACAACAGAGAGTGCATACAAAATACTTCATAGGAACGATATAATTCAATTTCAGGATGAATCGTTTAAGGACCTATGGCAGTTAAAAATCTCTTGCAATGCTTCATGCTTTGCTTGGAGACTGTTGAGGGACAGATTACCTACCAAGGATAATTTAAGAAGGAATATGGAAATCACAGACGTTACTTGCCCTTTCTGTAGAAATCATGTGGAAGATGCGTCTCATTTATTCTTCAGCTGCGATAGAATTATGCCGTTGTGGTGGGAATCTAGGTCATGGGTAAACATACTCGGGGTCTCCTCTAATGTCCCAAAAGAACACTTTCGTCAACACTCTTTCTGCCATATAAAAGGTTCCAGTTTACAGAGATGGCAGATTTGGTGGGTTGCTTTGACTTGTTGTATTTGGTATCATAGGAATAAGATTATCTACCATAATGAAGTTTTTAATGGGCAGAAGTTGATGGAGGACACTATATTTTTTTGTTGGTCATGGCTCAAAAATCTGGAGCTAGGTTTTGACATCCCTTTTCAGCATTGGTCTAGCAATATGAGGGATAGCTTTTGATGTTTCAGGGGAGGGTCTAATCTGTACAATCTTTTTTGGGGTGTTTTAGGACCTAGCAGAAATCAGAACTCTGGTGTCTTTTCTACTTTAAGACACCTTGGTTCTGTTTGGTTCTTGCTAGGATGTAATCTTAGCTGTACTACTTGTACTGCTGTAACTACTTTTATATATTTATAATTATCTTTGCTGATAAAAAAAATGCATATAAAAGAAATATTTGGAGTTGTGTAAGTTATTTATCATACCATACTTGATGCAGGCAATTCTCCCTCTGAGGGGTAAGATTCTGAATATTGAAAGGAGGGATGAAGCAGCAATGTACAAAAATGAAGAGATCCAAAATTTAATTCTTGGTCTTGGTCTCGGAGTGAAGGTTAAAATAGTTCATGTTTCATTAATTTGCTATTAATGAACGAGTGAAAGAACATAAATGAATAAGTAGATGATTGAAAATCCTGAAAAACAAGCTGTTGTCAAGTATAACTAAATTATATTACTAAATTGAAATCTCTTCCATAACTAGTACATTTTGTCTTTGTCTTAGTGATTTTTTGTGAAAAAAAAAAAGAACTAATTTCTAGTGATATGATAATGATATATGATCCTGACTCCCGAGTCCAAGTGGAAGAGTAACATGCATGCAACCTGCTTAAAATTCAAATTTTAAATAGTAAAGGAAATCTTTGAATTGTTGAGATTCCCAAATGAAGGCCCACCAAAAAACACGTTAATACCAATTGATGTGAATTTCAAAATGAATTTGGAGACAAAAAACAGAAATGTGAATGGACATGGTAATTAGGAAAAGACAACAGATACATTTGGTGTTAATGTCAAAAGTAATCCTGATTCCTGAATATGATAGGAAGTTAAAAATTATCAATGAATTCCAAAATTGAATTGAAAAATCCATCTTGGAATAGTATGATAACTAAGCTGTTAGTGATATTCTTGGTACCTGCATTAATGCATCCAAACAATTATATCAGAGTAAAAATCCTTGATCACCTGTTCCAGAATCCTTTGCTCTTAACTAACATAAATATTTTAACTAAGAAATGTCTTTTGTTTCAGGGAGAGGATTTTAAGAAAGATTCACTCCGATATCATAAAATTATTATTTTGACTGATGCTGATGTGGATGGTGCCCACATCCGAACTCTGCTACTGACATTTTTCTTCAGATATCAGGTAAAATGATGGCAAAATGCCAAAATCTACTCTTACATGGAAGATGAGAACCAAGTCGGATCCTATAAGATATAAGTCAAAATAAATGATCAAATTTGATGCAGTGGTTCTTTCTTGCAGAGAGCTTTGTTTGATGAAGGTTGCATATATGTTGGTGTTCCACCATTGTACAAGGTTTGCCTAAAGTTTTTGCTACATGGAATGTCTATCAGATGGAATCATGCTAACTTCGAGCTATCTTTACTGAAATAATCAGGTTGTAAGGGGAAAACAAGTGCACTATTGCTATGATGATGCTGACCTTAAAAAGCTTCAAAGATCATTCCCTCCTAATGCATCATACAACATGCAAAGGTTCAAAGGTATAATGAGAAGTTATTTTAGTTGCACGCATTAGAAATATTTGTAGGCTTGTATAACAATCTTGACAAAATAAATTTTAAATAAAACAATATCTTATTTAATGGACAGGGTTATTAATGTCTCAAGAACTATTTTATCATGAAGTAGATCAAATGAATCTGACTACAAAAGTGGAAAGGTATATGGAAATATGGGTGGTCAAAGAAATGAATTTAAAAATAATTGGATGCACTCATCTTAAACTACCAGTCTCCCACCTCAAATTAAACAAAAAAAATTGTACAAATTAAGAAATTTCTTGTTGCCGTTGAGGTTGTTTTCACCCTTTGTCGATTCAGGTTTTAGTTACACCATTTCAATAATAGGGAATGTTTGTGAAAAGCGAAATATCTGCTTCAATTCATGACCATACCAAATAAGAGGAACAATATGACCTCATGTCAGTACTTGGGGGTTTAGTCGATCTTGTAATATTATTACTCTGCTATGAGTGGGGCGTCTTGTAGACCCTTGTAGTGAACAATATATTAGTTGAAGAAAGTAAGTTTTAAGAGTCAATTATCTGTTTCTTTTAGTTTATGACTTCTACCCATTTATTCTAGAAGATTCATATGCCTCCCCTGTCCCAATGCTGAACTTTTGTTTTTCTCTGGGAGCTAATTGTTTTACAATTTTTTCTTGATTCTATTGATAATAGCGTGGTATTGTATATTTTATAAATGCAGGGTTGGGAGAGATGATGCCTTTACAACTATGGGAAACAACCATGGATCCAGAACGCAGGTTATTGAAGCAATTAAAAGTTGAGGATGCAGCGGAAGCAAATATTGTTTTCTCCTCTCTTATGGGTACTCGGGTAATGTGACTATGGCTACATATTTTGTGTTTTTTCTTTAACCTGAATCTATTTGTTTCTATATATTTTATTACTGATACATTGAACTTTAAGAAAATTATGGGAACCATATTTGACAATTAACTTATATGATTTCAAATTTTCAATACATGTTTTAATAAAAAAAGGGGAAATCATCAATGCATTTGTGAACTGTGATCCCCCAAGCTGTTATGCACATTTTTTGTATTAAAATAAATAATTGAAACAAGGTAGTTTTCTATCCGAGTCTCCCTGATGAAAATTGAGGTGGTTTATGAACTTAAAATGATCAATGTGCTGTTTTTTTGTTTCTTGTTCATGCATAATCATCAAATATGTATTGACATGTGCTGTGTGCTTAAAAATACTTGAATACTGGCCTTGGTTGATGCTAGACTCTAAGGTACAAACAATGTCATAACAGTAACAGGTGATTACACCGATCAGCTTAGTAGTTATTGTTGTTGTGCCGTAATCTGATTTTTATTATTAATTTGTATCAGGTGGATTGTCGGAAGGAACTCATACGAAATTCAGCAAGCATGATTGATCTTGATCAGCTAGATATTTGATGGTTGCAGCTAGATGCGGAGAAATAGAATGCCTTCCATATTACCCATATACTACAATACAGTCAAGCACAAAAAAATTTCTATATGCTGGGGAATGTGGAGAGGTCTTAAATGACAGCAAGGCAGGAGCCATTTGATGATTTAGAGGAAGTGTTTACTGGCACAAAATGGAGTTGCACTTTTAGTTGCTGGGAAATATTTGGGAGGCATGTTGGAGGTTCTAATTTTATTTTAAATTTTTTGTCAAGTGCATATTTTTTTGCCCCCACCTATTTTACAAATTTTGTAACTGTGATAAAAATAGTTTGCATATACAGTTTTTTTTTTTTACATGCACCGATAATTATTCAAGTTGGTTCTTATCCAAAACTCTTCTTCTCAAAGCATATTAGATATTTTAATTTCCGTTGTTAACCGTCAATATCATATATAAAAAGGTTGGATAATAGGATTCGAGAGAGCACTAGTAGTATATATGTAACATTCTATGTATTTTTTTTATAGAAATGTTAAACCTAAAAAAATTGCTGCCCAAGAACTGTAAAAGTACAAATCTGTATCATTCAGCACAAGTCAATCATATAATAATCGAGTATTTTTTGGGGATACATACCGGTTATATTAAGCTCCACCAATTTTAATTTTTAAGTGTATTTATGCAACTCAATAATCGAAGGGAAAAAAGGACAAGTTAAAATAGCGGGACATGAGATTGAATCTACCATTCATTGTGGAACTATTCTGACTATGAATCAGTTCCCACGTTGTGGACTATTCTTAACTATTAATCTTCAATGTTGGAGAATGTTCCTAGTACAGCATCTGGTTCTCAAAGGCACGTGATTATCTTTTTTTATTTGTTTTTTTGTTTGAGATTTGAGTTGGGACGTATTGTTCGGTATTTCCCCTGGTCATTAAAATTGAATCTGGTCTTATCACGAAGAAGATTCAACATTCGATGATTCGACTTGAACATTGCGTGCACCCAAACAAGTCTTTAACTTGAGGACTGAGACTGACTCCACTTGAAAAATGTGCCTGTTTTACATCGTGCAATTGGTTAGAGTCCAAGAAGGCAAGCAGAGGATATTTTCACCTTCAAGTAAAATTAGTTAAGCTGGAACCATTCTGCTACTTCAAAGCAATTTCTAGACGCGGGTATTTTGCAAACGTGTTACCAACAATCAATTTAACTTCCAAAACTCTTCCACAGAGCACGACTGCTATCATCAAGCATCTTCTTTACATGTTTGCATTTCAATCGACAGACGAAAGATATAAGAAAAAATAATAAACTATGCAATGGCATGCATACTTATTAAAGACAAGTTTTACTAGTCCGCGCACAAAATATTCAAATCAAAGATACTTAAACCTACTATTTGACTAACAACCGTTGTTGATGTGTATGAGTAGAAAGAACACATGAGCAAGAATCTGTTGGCCTCCTCAATCAAGCAAATCGGAGACTGGATTCTTCCTAAATCCATCAACTTGAACCAACTGGTTTGCCAAATTTCTGTTGGTATATATGTTATCAGCTCTCAACCTGTCCTTAATCCCATATGCTGGAACCTTTGCATTTATATAGGCATCCATTAGAACTTGGTACATCTTTGCTTTAGATGAATAATCAGCTTGTTTCATTCTAAGGAAAATCTTCTCCGAGTTATGGATGTCACCCCTCTTGGCATACTGCTCCAAAATAGTTAGGTAGGTAGAAAATATTGGCTTCATCTGGCTCTGCTGGGCTGCCTTCAGAACAATAGAATCTGCCTTCTCTACTTCCCCAGCTTGGGCATAAAGTTTCACTATTGAATCCAAGGTCAATGGGCCTATTTGGCACCCATTATCTCCCATTCGCTTCATAAGATCCTTACCCTTCATTAGCATCTTATTATTTGCATAAACCTTCAGCAGTATGGAACAGGTCTTGGAAGAAAGCTTCCATTTCTTTACCATCATCTCAAAAACTTTCTCTGCTTCATCAATTTTATTCAACATTCCCCAAGCTTCAATTGCTCTTAGACACTCGTCATACCGAGGGTTTGTCTCACAGACTTTCCAAATTCTTCCCACTTCATCCACCTTTCCTAGGTTTGCATAGAGGGGAAGCAAAATTCGGCAAAGCCACCGATTCTGTTTTAAGTTTTCCCCTTCCATCTCCTTCAATAAAGTTTCAGCTTTATCTTGAAACCCAGCTGAGATGTAATGCCTAATCAAAACAGCCTGTGTGTTGATGTCTGGTTCAATGCCTTGAGCCTTCATCCTATCAACAATTTGATCCATTCCATCAATATCTTTGGACTGGCCTTTTGTGTCTATTAAGATCGAATAAGTATGAGAAGAAGGTTTGATATTCTCATTTTCCATCAACAATAACACATCGGCTATTTTCTTCTTGTCATTCCTCTTATACAGAGTTAGCAACTGATTGCAAGTAAATATTGTAATAGGAAAATCCAAGTCCTTCATTTTACTAAAAACTTCCTCTGCTTTCTTCACATTGTTCTGATTGACACAGTTAACCAATAAAGTCCGGTACATTATCTCTCTGCTACAAGATTCTGGAATAGTCTCAATGTAAACCTCTGCCTTATGTAAGCCACGCAATCTGGCAATTAAATCAAGCCTACTTGCATAATCTCTTTCAATAAACTCAAACTCCCTTTTTGACTCGAGCCATTCTGAGAGCTACATAACCGACCAGAAAAGAGTAAATTTGCATTATCAAACATTCTTGTGTGAACTAGAAAATAAAAAAAAATTTAGGAAATTTATATGGAGGTTTTAAATTGAAGTCACACTGTCACATACTTCAAAAAAATGATATTGAAGCTGCAATTGAACTTGTGGACCACAATTTAAAACCACACTAAGTTGCTAACTACCGAACATTTAAAAAAACATATTGAATGCAAGTCTAGAAAAATAATCAATGAGACAATAATCATATCAAATGACTGGTGAAAATATGACCCAAAAAGTATTTCTGCATTCTCAACAGAAGAACAATCTCCCATTATCATAACCATTTGCTACTGATCAATATGCAAGACATGAATCTTTCTCCCTCCCCTGCATCCCTGAATACTAAATAGAGTATAAATAATAAAATTAAAACTAGGAAACGTTCATGCTTAATCCACATCAAAAGGAAGGTTATTCCAATTCCATGGTTAATTATGTGGGGGGGTGGGGGATAAAAAATTACAGCACTAGGTGAAATAAAAAGAAGAGCACCAACAAGATTCTTCTTCACAATAATCAGTATCAGTTCAGAAGGAAGATCGTGCCCAAAAAATCAAGTTGAAAGAGCACTAGGAAAGCCAGTGGCCAAACAAGCTCAAAATCCAAAAGTTAAGGCTACAAAGCTAATTCTATCCCAAACAGCTCTTGAACTGTAGACAGAGGAGGCATGAAATGCAAAAAGTGGCAGATTAAGAGTGAGGATGTCAAGGTTAATTTGGAGCAGGTAATGGCAGCTAAAAATGAGGCTCCACATGTCACGCAGGACAGGGAGATTCATTAGAAAATCTACACAAGAAAGCATGTGCATGTAAGGGTGTATGTAGTGTCCATTCAACTCAAGATCATCAGGGCTTAACCAGTATTGATGGGGTGACTTAGATACAAGTGTCACCAGCTGGTGGTGGACAGTGGGAGTTGTCTGAGGCAAAGATGTGGCCAAAATGACATCACAAAAGAGGAGGGTTGGAAGCGAAGATGAAACCAGTGGAGGAGATGGCCAGAATAGAGATACTCTTGTAACTGCTGCCTGCTGGAAGGTTGGTACAACAGCCAGAAAACCGTTTGAAACACACCAAAAGAAAAATGCACATTGAAAATCATAAATCAAAGAGAAACATAGGTGTTATGTTTCACCAGAGATGTCACGAAGGTGGATGGTAGTTGAAATTGACAGAGAGTGAGTGATATTATTTACTGGCAACAAACTAAGAGCTTAGTCAGGTTTAGCTTGAGGATGAGTGCTGGAGTGGATTATGTTAGGACTTAAGAGATGATACAATAATTAAGTATGCTAGATGGTTCTATTAGGAACTTGGGATACATATCATAGAATAAATAATTGGACCAGGCTAGTGCCTCATACTAGATGAAAATGTACTTAATTTTGATTATTAGTATAAATAGGAGTATAATACTTTTATATCAAAACAAACTTACAACTATTCATAGCTTCAGTAGTTAAATATATTAACACTTCCTCTTTTCTATCATATGCAGGGCATATGAAAGTCAATACACTTGAACAGTCAATCAAAACAAGCATTGCATAAGATTGAACAACAGCATTATTTTGCTCAGATTGAGAGCCAAGGAAATGATGGGCCCATTTGGTTTGAAAGTTACATTGTCTGTTTCCACTTTTAATTACAAAAAGGTCACCTTGTTTTTATTTTATTTCTTGTTTTCAAAGGTTTGTATAGGAAACAGTAAAAACAATAAAATCTTGTTTCTATATACAAATCTTTGAAAAGAGAAAACAAAACAAAAATAAGATGATGCTATATGATTAAAGGTTAAAACAAGAAACGAAAACAGGAAATATTTTCTCAAAGTAAACAGGCCATCGAATATCCATTATCCACAAATATAAGTAACGACCAATGCCAATTTAAGTTAGTTAATCACCACCAATTTTCAAACATTAAAATGCATAATGTATAAGCAAATTCAAACTTAACCCAATTACCAGCAAAGCTCTCCCAAACAGCCTACGCTTTCGAAGATTAAGCATGGCAAGCGAAACCTCCTCTCTGGTAAGCTCATTCCCTTTTCCTAACCACTTTTCCAGAGCCGAATGGAGAGAGATACCCTGCGCATTCATGATCTCACTGAATAGCTTTGATTCAACCCTTCTACGGCGCGGTTTTCCTTTCTCCTTGGTCGCCTCATCAACCTCACTGTGTGGTGGCTCCTCAAAATCCTTCTTCGCACCATCATCCGATAGGTCGCCGTCATCAGAAGTTAACAAATCGTCACTTTCATTTCCACCGCCGGCAGGCATCTCCAGCTCGGAAAACCCATCCTCCAAATCATCCTCCTCTTTCGTGCTACTTGAAGAAAGCGCACGTTTCCCCACAGTAAAATTCAGGGAGGCATTATGTCCCGAATGGTATCGTATATTTGGCGACAAAAATCCACCATACGTTATTCCATGAGATTCATTGATAACACTCTCTTGTTCAACAGAACTAGTTCCCGCTAATTTGACACAGGAAGCTCTCACATTAAATCCTCTGGTCCTATACAAACAATAAACAATCACTTCCAACTCTTACTGATATTAAATAAAGTATGAACTAATAAGATAATCTGTGACGCGGAGAAAATAGATTAAAGAACTAAGAATGTAAATTTTCGAAGGTGAAGGGGTTACCTGAGAGGAATCGAAGCTCGACGAAGAGCCCACATGGGTGGTTACGCTACGAAGGTGAAGAAACAGTGAAGCAGTTATGGAAGCGCTTGAACCCTAGTTTGTTTTAAAACCCTTTCAATGGCTTTGCGCTTCTATATAATGCACTAAGTCCTTTTTTTTTTTTTTCCTTGCACACAAACTTTGTGAGTTTATTTAATAGAAAAAAAATCAAAATTAGTCGAAGTTGATTTAGTTTTAAAATTTTGACTTAACTGGTAGGGTTTTACTTAATACACTATACGAAATTTCTTTTACACTATATAATTTTTTAAAAAGCCAAAACTGCCCTTTTTATTTTGTTTTTATTTATCGCGCTTTTTATCAACTGTGTGTGCTGCTCTCCATTTGCGATTTCCATTTTGCTTGGTCCTTGCTGCCATTTTGTTGTGCATTGAAGTTGTTGGTGTTGGAGGACGTAGGTGGTGGTCGGTGGAAGTTGGATTGAGCTGAGCACTGGTCGGAGACGCCATTTTCACCTGTGGGTGCAAGGTAAGTAAACTGTTCGTGATATAGTGTATAAATTACGGATCAACGGATCCGTGAAATCCTACGGATTTAATAATCCATAATGAATATGTGTAAACCCACGGATTGAAAGGCCTTGTATATCTCACGGATTAAAGGATCCGCATGTAGGAAGTGTCTGAAGGCGGATTCGCAAATCCATAAAGAGGCAAGGAATGTAACGGATCCTTTAATCCGTAAGGCAAGGAATAGGCCATGTAACGGATTCAATGATCCGTAATTCAACAAAATGGTGGGCATGGAACCCTCACGGATTTAGTAATCCGTAGTTGGTCTTATTATGGTGACGGATTAAATGATCCGTAGTTGCCATATGCCAAATAATGTTTTTACGGATCAACTGATCCGCAATGAGACAGTAAATTCGGATTGAGGTGAGTACGGATCACATGATCCGCAATAGGCCAAGCTTCTCCAATATGATTACGGATCACATGATCCTAATAGGCCAAGGAAGTCAAACGGATCATTGGATCCGTATGTGGTTTTTTAAGCTTTTATAATGTCATTACGGATCACATGATCCGCCAAGATGTTAATACGGATCATTGGATCCGCCAAGTAATTGAATACGGATCATTGGATCCGTACGTGTTTTTTATGCTAGTTTTGATTCATGTGAATGCGTATATTGAATATTATTATTAATTGAAATAATTTTATATTGCATTTCTGTAGATGGAGAACAATGACTGGTACTATGACATTATGATGTCAGATGAAGTTGATTTAGAGGAAGAAGATATTAGAGAAGAAGGCGATTGTGTGGAAGACATTAATTATTCAGTTGATTGTTCAATGGCTTTCAATACATCAAAGGTATACTTGTAGTTAAACTTGTTTATCCAATGGTTTGAAAAATTTAAATGTTATCGAAGGTTCATTATTGTATATTTGCAGGTGTTTAATTCGCGTGATGATGTATTGACATGGGCTCGTAGTGTAGCATATGATAATGGATTTGTCGTTGTTATAATGAGGAGTGGCATGGCAAGTGCAAAGGTAGGAACAACATCATATGTTATAATTGGTTGTCAAAGGAGTGGAAAATATAGATCAGTAAAAAAAGGGATTGTACCACCAATGGGCTTCAGTAGAAAATGTGACTGTCCATTTAAATTGAGAGCAAAACCCGGGCCGGGAGGGCAAGGCTGGATAGTGAAGCTAATTTGTGGCACTCATAATCATAGGTTGGCAAAGTCTTTATGTGGACACCCATATGCTGGTAGGCTAACCCAGGATGAGAAGATAATTGTTGGTGATATGACAAGGTCCATGGTGAAACCCAAGAATATTCTTTTAACTTTGAAGGAGCACGATGGTAATAATTATACGACTATGAAGCAAATATACAATGCAAGATATGCATATCGCACACGTATTAGAGGTGATAAGTCTGAAATGCAACAGGTGATGAAACTTTTTGAGCGTGACATGTATATTTATTGGCATAGAATGAAAGAGGAAAATGTGGTACGTGACTTATTTTGGGCTCATCCAGATGCAGTGAAATTGAGCAATTCATACCATTTGGTCTTCATGATTGACAGTACATACAAAACTAACAGGTACAGATTGCCTTTACTTGACATTGTTGGTGTCACACCTACGGGAATGACGTTTTCTGCCGCATTTGCCTATTTAGAGGCGGAACGTACAAACAATCTTGTGTGGGCACTTGAACGCTTCAGAGGGATTTTCTTTAAAAGTGAATTTTTTCCACAGGTGGTTGTAACTGA
>PYAF01005814.1:2025886-2045874 GCA_007407185.1 Glycine tomentella | reverse complement strand
CAACAAGATGCATCTACTTTTCGGTAGCCCATAACATAAGAACTCCACAGTTAAGCGTGCTTGACTTGGAGCACTCTTGGGATGGGTGACCTCCTGGGAAGTTTCTCAGGAAGTGTGTGAGTGAGGACAAAGCACACTGAAAAGTCTTGTGTTGGTATGTAGGGACAGTCGTTGATCCTGCAAGTGGCCGAGCGTTACACCATTGGTCACATAAATCACAACCAAGTGTTCAATGAAACCTTATTTTTCCTAATAAACCAGCCATGTACACACATTGATATTTAATCATTCACATAAATCACAACCAACTCTACAATGGTACCTTAACTTTCCTAATAAACCATCCATATATACACATTGACATCTCTCAGTAAGGACTTTGGTACAGAACATTTTTTTATTTATTTAGAGTTGCTTAAACTGATTGGCATCTCTCTGTCTAAAATATTGTTTATAAGAAACTACATAAGCAAATAATTAACCCCTCCAAACAAGCTATGATGCTATAAGAAGTTTATATGTAAGCAGAGTTTTAACTTAATATCTAAAAGTATAAGTGGCTGTGTTAGTGTACTTTGAAATTGAAATTAAGGGATTAATTAGTTTATAATTTACGGATCTACTAATCCGTGCACTCAAAACAACGTACGGATCTACCAATCCGCGCATTGATTCCAATAATCTTCAACCCTTTCCGGATCCACTGATCCGTAACCTCTCCCACACATGATGCGGATTACTAAATCCGTTTGCTTCAATAAAACATGATACGGATTCTTTAATCCGTTTTGAACCGTTTGCTTCAATAAAACATGATACGGATTCTTTAATCCGTTTTGAACCAATACCTTGCCGGATCACTTGATCCGTGTTAACACTTCTCAAAGCTTGCCGGATCATTTGATCCGTGAACACCCTGCTCATTCCTCCTGCCGGATCATTTGATCCGTGTGCACAATAGCCTTTACCCAAGCCGGATTGATTAATCCGTTTCGAAGCTAACCTATTTTCGGATCCACTCATCCGTTCACTAGCCATGTCGGAAAAAATTAGCTTTTCGGACCCAACTATCTGTGTTCACCCTAGCCAAATCGCAATCTACCTATTACGGATTAATACACTATATAAAGCAAGATACTTACCTTTCGAAAATGTGAGCCACCACCAGCAACCCGCCGACCACCTTTCGAAAATGCCCAGCCTTAGGAGAAGAGGAGAAGACGAGAAGAGGAGAAGGACAAGAGCACAGGAGGAAAGTCGAAGAAATGAAACGGAAGAAGAACCCAAAGCTTTTCAAAAGATTTTGAATTTTGCAAAAAAAAGTATAAGGGTAATTTCGGATATGCACTGTAGATATATAGTGTAAAAGAAATTTTGTATAGTGTATTAAGTAAAACCCTAACTGGTATAATAATCCGGAAATATGTTTTGTTGTAATCCCCTCTATTATTAAATTTAGTAGCTATTTTTGCATTTTAAATTTATTATAGATTATAGAAACTATTTCCCTATACAAGATCAAAATGATCCTTGAGGAAAAAATATAGAAGACAAAATTTGCAATATTAGGATTTTTGTCGAAAAAGATGTAATCTATAATTATAAATTTGATAATTCCTACATAAGTTTGAATGACATACAACAAAATTAGACAACTTCTCAAAATTTGAATATCATGTCATCAAAACTAGCTTTGGAATAGTTTGATTCGAATACCAACCAAATTCAAATCTAAATTAAATATATTTATTTCTCATCAAATAATATATTGCAAAATAAATTAGTTCCTAATTGATTTATAATTATTGTTAAATTGTAATATATCATTAATATGTAATTGACCTTAATTTCTATTAGAAGAGAATTTGATTGATCCTCTTTAATGAAGTTTTTTCTTTCAATACTTTTTTTATTTATAAAATTTGAATCCAAAATCTTATTTAAAAAGATCGAAATTTAGGATAACTCATTTCAACGACTTATTGGTAATGAGGATAAAAAATGTGCTATTTTTTTTATTGATAGAAAAATGGTGTTTATTTAATTTTTAGACAATCCGTAATAAAAAATTATTTGATTTTGAATCAAGATTAATATATTATCTTGGATTATAAATTAGTGTAATCCGTAATAAGAAAAATTAAAATTATTTGATAACTTAATATTTCAATTGATTTGTCCACATTTAATAATATATTTGCTACAAAAATTAATCCAAAATTAATTAACCAAAATATAAATTTACTTAACTGATTTCAATTGATTTGTCTCATTAAATAGCTTATTTGGTAAGTTTATTTGGCCTTATACGTTGACTTGAGTTATAAATTTCAAAGTAAATCAATTATTAATATATCAATTGAAATTAGCCTTATATATGTTTTAAGGATGTGCTGCATTGGTGCTCAATTATCATAATACCCTAAAATTTTCTAAAACCGCATTTTTTCCAATACTATTTATAATTGACTAAAAACACATTGCATTTGTGAAAAGGTATTTCACGTTTTAGAATCTATCCTTTCTTTAGTGAAAACACTTCGTTACCCGTCAGAAATAATGGCTTCCAAAATAGAGTTTGTTTAACACGTGACACCTTCGAATCAAAACTGCAATCTGCTAGAGAAAATTGTACACATATAGTATGTTATGGATTCTAAAGATGCTACAAATAAATAGTATTTGGCATTGATACTCATGGATAAAAAGGTGTATGTAAAAAATCTCGATCACTTATTTGTATTTTCATTTTCTTGTTCATGAGGGAAACTAAAATTGATTTGTTTGCTTCTATAGGGAGAAAAAATCGAAGCCATGATTCGAAAACAATTTCTTATGAATCTAAGCTGAAAGAGGGTAAAATTTATGTCATATCGAAGTTTAACATCATCCCAAACGAGGGAGACTATCGAACATCTAGGCATGCGTGTAAATGCAAATTTGAGTATATGACAACTGTCTGAAAGCAAGTATTTTATACCTAGTAAGATTGTTTAATTAATATCAAGCTCTAAATTTTGAAAATAATATTGTATCAACGTCAAAAAAATAAATTGTAGACCAACTCCGAAATTTATGGTTGTATTACCAATGCAACATAGCCTTTGTCATGGTTGAATGAAATACTAATATAATATGTATCGTGGGAAGAAAATATTATATTTAGTCAATCAATTAAAATCATGGCAAAATGCCTCAAATTTGTGGCATAATTCTAGTTAAATTGAGCAAAATATTGTCGAAAAACACTTCAAGTGTTTGTTTCACCGATTTTTTCACTTCTTAAAAAATTTGTGAAAATCCTTATTCAATTCCCTAGTTTGTTATGAGGATCTCATTTTCATTTGTACTCTCCTAGGTTTTAGGTTGACTACTAATGGTCGACCTCTATCAGGTTTACCAGTCTAAGGATTGTAGGTGATCGACTTTGATGAAATTAGTTAAGCTACATTCATTTTTTGGGTACGAGGAAGGCTATATACTTTCTTAGGTTTGGGGTGTACCTCACCAAGGTCGACCACTCATGGCCAACCTTCTTAGGTCGAACTCTCTAGCTCAATCTCTCTAAGGTTGAAAATTCTTTAAGCAAACTGGTCTCCCCAAGGCTGATTGATGGACCAAGTTAATTAGCCTAGTGCCTTGCACATGTATGTTGTTTAAGTATTTATGATTTTCTTCTAGCTTTTTCGTGCTATCGTCCTTGAGGCTGAGGAATTGTATGCCCTCCTGGCTCCTGGTCGTATGTCAACCCAGTTATGGTTTTCTTCTCGCCTCTTCATTCTATTGCACTTGAGGCTGAGGGTTGTATTCCTTCAGTTCACATGCCGATCGAGATCTAGTTTAGGTGCCAACTAACCTCGTCAAGGTAGCAAGCTAGCTAGGCTCAATGCTTTGGCCTTGTACGTCCTAAAGCCACGTCCATGTCGTATGTTGCAATTACAATTGCCTAAGAGGTACCTTTGTAGATATCGAGTAATGACTTGATAGTGATACACTTGAACCATTCCCAGGAATATCAGAATAGGCCTAGGCACAACGAGGGCTTATACTATGAAATTGGATCTTGGGGAAGACAAATTACACACATACACTTAAATGCTTTAGGCTAGCTAGGTCTCCCATCCCTAAGGATGACCTATACCGAAATTCCAGGAAAGTTACATTCCCTTCTTTACACTAATTTTAATTATTCTCATGTTGAGGGGTGAAAATGTTACATTCCCTTTTTTAAATCCCACTATAACTTCTATTTTTACTTCTTTTCATTTTAAAATCTAATTAAAAAGACTTTCTAGAAATACTAAAAGTTAATCAAACATTTTTAAATATTCTCATAAAACATTTCTAGTTAAAATATTTCTAAAATATGATTATGGTAATGCAACATTAATTACAAACTTGAAACAAACTCCCAAAAGAAATAGGTAAAGCAATAAATAATGACTTCCTTCATCTTAAATAGATAAAACTTAATTACAAAATGCAGTTGATCAAAAAGTTGTTATTGAAGGAGGAGAATTTTATAGTATTTGTTATTTTTCTTTTATTTATTTTTATTGTCTTACCAAATTAATTGTAAAACGCTGATTCAATTTAATAATTCAATTAGTAATTCACGTATGTCTAGATAATGGAAAACAATCCAATAGAGCTGGATTTCTTATGATCTGTATGTTTTTGTTTTTATTTTTTATTAGAGTCAATTTTAGTTGTTAGTTTTTGTTAGAAATATTAGTGATAGAAAGGATTCAAATCTTTCAACTCATCTTTTCAACCACCAAATCAACCTTATAATTCAAAATGAAACTTAGGATCTGCATGTGAAGCAACTCATGGCAATGGAAACGATTGGTGTGTGATAAAAGAAAACTGAGAAAGTCTTTTGGTCCATGCAGATAAAGCAAGCTTCATTTACACAGCAACAGGATATATAGATTCATTAGATCAGAAAATATTGAGGAATAACCAATCAACCGTACAAGAGTTGAGAAATTCTCATCAAACATTCACCAACCAAACAAAGGGCATATCTTGATTATTTCTTCTTTTATGTGCAAAACTCCACCTATCCATATATAAAAGAAAAAAGACTTACATACACACCTTCTAGCCATATGCATGCATCAACTTAACGAAGCCGCTGCAAATCCCCCAGCCTTCATCATTTGCTTAAACTCTTTGTAGTCAACCATTCCATCACCATCAACGTCCACTTTCTTGATCATGCTTTTGCAATCCTCTAAGGTTTTGCCATGCTTTAGGCCTAAAGAACACAACACCGCACTCAATTCCTCTCCTGTGATGAACCCATCTCCATTTTGATCAAACACATTGAATGCCTCCTTCATATCCTCCTCCTCGTCTTTCTCGTCCATTATTGTTTGGTACAACTCGCCAAACTCGTTGATGTCAACAAACCCATCTCCATTTACGTCGATCTTCTCGATCATTTGGGTCAAATCTTGCTCTGAGATGGTGATTCCAAGGTTTTTTAAGGAGTCACTAAGCTCTTTTCGAGTGATGCGGCCATCCCCATTTCGATCAAACATTTGAAAAACTCGGGCAAGCTCTCCTTGATCCATTGCTTTCAAAATGTAATAGACAAATAGAGATAAGGAGGAGAATATATGAAAAGCAAAAATTGTGAGCAAAAAAATGGAAAATTAGGATCAGAGAATTGAAGACGCTGTAAAAGGCTAATGTGTTATGGTGTAATAGAATGTGAGGGGCAAAAAATAAGGACCTTTAGCTACGAGATGGCAATGGCTTATCAATATCAACAAACTTGAGCCAAAAATGTTGTTGGACGTTGATGACACATCCTTAATTGCGTTAAATCGTTGGTTATTTTTGGTTTGTTGTTTCAAAGGATTTCCCCTTAACGGTTTAGGTCCTGCGATTGGCTTATAGCCACGTAAAAATAAAAATAAAAAATATTTATTTTAATTTTAATAAGTTTTATTTTGTGTATTTTGTAATTTGTAAATATAATCTTATGTACTTTTAAAAAAAATTATAATTCATTTTTCGAGCATTGTGAGACTATTATGGTGGATAAATTTTTTAATTAAATTAGAACAACCATTTGCTAGTTAACTAGTAAGTAACCTGCTCCGCTATATTTTGTTTTTTGTTCTTTTTGAGTAGGGAAATTATGACTAGATTAAGAAGTATAATATAATTATATATATATATATATATTTAGTTGTAATCATGTAAAATTTAGTAAATGAGAAACAAAATTAATAAAAAATTGAAATATGTAATATATTTTATAAAATAATACTATGTATTTAACTCATAAGTTTATAAAATCAAAGTACCACTATTTTTACAAAAAAAAATCTCTAAACAAAGTTTGGAGAGATTGATAGAGTATGATGCACTAAATTTACATTTAATATCAATTCAAAATGTCATTATTAGAATTATATGAGTACCACTTTTTCAATACTTGTTCTTGAATTAAAGCTTTAATCTTAGAACCCTGATTATTTTTATTATTAATAATAAATTCATTAGTCATCAAGGAAAACATATACAATAATATGTTTATGTTGATATCTAATCACAATTTGATATATTATTCAATTTTATTTTAATTAAAAACTGAAAAAAAAAATTGTGAGACCTCACAATATGATAGACGGGAAAATAAAAACCACCATTCCTGCACTTGAAGTTATAGTTCGTATTATTTTGAAAAACAAATACTTAATAGGAATAAAAAAAAGTCTATAACAAACAAATTTTTAAGAGGACTAAAACGAAAACAATATATTATCGGGACTAAACTTATTTAAACACAAAGTATTGTTATATTGAGCAATATTCCTAAAAAGCTGAAAACTTAAATAATTGATGCCAAAGTATATGAAAATTTGCACCTGAAATATTTTTCCAAGAATTTTAAGAACAGTAGCCTGAAGTCTAAGTCTCTCTTTGTTAACGTTATTTTCCTTTAGCACCTTCCACAATAGGAGTGGTAATAACTTATGAAGAAGTTTGCATAGCCACTGTTTCCAATAGAATTCAAAAACATGCACAATAACCTGAAATAAAACACAACAATACATAATGTTCCTTAGGCAATATCAAATCATACAATTATTGCCAAGACCTACATGAAAATAGAATAGAATAGAATGCATAATTTGAACTACATTAGATACAAAGAACATGGAACCTGAGTGAGGTCATGAACAATTCCTTCAGTTAACTAAAAAAATAACAATTAACATATAAACATTAGATTGAAACACGTGTAAATTGGTACAACCTTAAACCTAAAAGCCAACTTCTTACCCAACATCATGTCTATAGCATTAGGATAATCCTTGGGATCAAAATCGCCCACCTATCAAATAAAAAAATTTGAAAATAAAATTATTTTCTTTTTATCAATCAACTAATTGAAGTGGCTAGCCAATAAGAAATCTTTAGAATTAATAATACAAATCAAAATTCAAGTGTTTGCTAGATTTTATCATATTTATTTTTGTTGAATTCTATGGGCTAAAAAACCAAAATAATATTTTTTTTAATAAATATTTACCAATTTGAAACTGTTTAGAAACTATTTACCAATATGTGACTGTCAAATATGCCTAATTTGGACGTGACTCATTCTGTCTCTAATTTTGTCGCTAAATCCTTTTGCGACAGAATATGTCGTCGCAAAAAGTGTTAGCGACAGAATTAGAGACAACCATGATATTTCGTCAAATTAAAATTTTGTTGTCCATTTTGGTCGCTAATTCAGTCTCTAATTCAGTCGCTAACATTTTTTGCGACTGAATATTCTGTCGCAAAAAGATTTAACAACGAAATTAGAGACGAAATGAGTCATGCCTAAATTAGGCTTGTTTGACAATCCTATATTGGTAAATAGTTTCCAAACAGTCCCAAATTGGTAAATATTTATTAAAAAAATATTATTTTGATTTTTTAGTTGATAAAAAAGATAAGATTATTATTTTGATCCAAAATCGATAGAATTTGGCAAAAATCTCAAGGCATGCTCTACATTAAAGTATTTCTTGGACACCTAAATACCAATCCATACCTAAGGAGAGAATGAAATAGAAAAGAGAAAAGTAATACATGTAATAAAAAGAAGAGATAATATAAATGAGGGGTGTAGGTTTGGAATGTTAGGGTGTTTAGATATCCTCATTATTATGATTATTATTATAAAAAAATAGATATTAAATAGTGAAAAATAATTTTAAAGTTTGTTATAATATACAATGAGGAGATTTGCGTGGAAAAGTCCTAGCTAATCCGCTGTGTGTCTTTTTTTTTTCCCAATGTTTTGTACTATTTATAATAAAAGGAACCATTGACTTTGGTAGTAATAACAATACTTTTATTATTATTTAATATTAGTTTTTCTTTTTATCAATCAACTAATTGTAGTGGCTAGCCAATAAGAAATCTTTAGAATTAATAATATAAATCAAAATTCAAGTTTTTACTATATTTTATCATATTTATTTTTGTTGAATTCTATGGGCTAAAAAACTAAAATAATATTTTTAATAAATATTTATCAATTTGGGGCTCTATAGAAACTATTTACCAATATGGGGTTGTCAAACACGCCTAATTTGGGTGTGACTCATTCCGTCTATAATTTCATCGCTAAAGCCTTTTGCGACAGAATATTCCATCTCAAAAAGTGCTAGCGACGGAATTAGAGACCACCATGATATTTTGTCATTAAATTTTGTTGCCCATTTCGGTCGCTAATTCAGTCGCTAACATTTTTTTACTAAATATTCTTTCGCAAAACGATTTAGCGACAGAATTAGAGACGAAATGAGTTAAGCCCAAATTAGGCGTGTTTGTCAGTCCTATATTGGTAAATAGTTTCTAAACAGTCTCAATTTGCTAAATAGTTTCCAAACAGCCAAAAATTGGTAAATATTTATTAAAAAAATATTATTTTGATTTTTTTGCCAATTCTATGAGAATGAAAATGAATATTTCTATATAAAATCTTTTTTATTGCAAATACATTATTTTGTTATAGACTAATTATATTAGTCAATTAAATTTGTTTAATTCAAATATTTTTTTATCTATTCCATGAGGGCAATAATTAAGGACCAAAGAGAGTAGGAATTTAGGCCTGCATGTAAACTGGCGCCACGACTTTAATGTATCTGGCATATATGTTATAAACAACCTGGGTGTACTCTTCAACCAAGATTGGAGACCAAATGATCATATTGTCAAGAAAGCAAACATTACCAGTATGTAGGTTATCCAAAATATGAATTATCATATTCAAAGGGGTCAGATAACAAGATTTTCATAGCTAGGTTGAATCAAACTGCTGTTAGTACACTCTCATTAAGCAGGGACATATATAGCTCCAACATGCTCGAGTCTACAATTAGACTAGGACAAAAAAACTCACGAGTTAATGTGCTTAATTAAAGAGTTAATTCTTTAAATTAATGCTTAAGTCCATTGCTAAAATTTGATTCAAAGTTTGAGAATTGACTTGGATATATAATTGGTAGACATGAATGATAATTTGGCATTTAGTGTTATGAGCTGTAAACCAAGACACACAATCAATCTGTCCCTTTATCCAAATTAACAACAACATATATAAACCACATACACAAAGAAACGTTTTGTCCCTCGCATGGGCTAAATTGTATATATTTGACTAATAGGATACACTTTAGAATTTCTTATATTTAGGGAAGGAAATACATTTGCTGACAAATTAGCCAATTTTGGTTTAAACTGAAATAGTTTCGTTCGGTGGGATCTCATTCCAAATTTTGTCAGATATGATTTTTTTTAGGAATAGATACTCTTTAATTATCAGTGGCGGATTTAGAAAAATAATTAAGGGGACACCAGTGGCAGACCTAGGAAAATTTTTATTTATGTTCGTATTCTTAGTGGCGGGGTCCGGGGGCAGTGCCCCAAATTTTTTTTGTAAAGAAAATTTAAAGGAACAAACAATTATAAATCATAATCTAAAGGAACAAATAAATAGGCAGACCAAATTACTATTCTGGATTGAATAAAACAATGAAATATGCTTACTGTAACTTGCGATGAGATTTCAAAAGACTATGGTGACAAAATGATAGTTAGTTTAGATATAACTATTGAGTTTGAGATCTTTGAACATGAGCTCTTACAATATAGACTACAATATTTCTATAAAATGCATATAGTTAAATTGAACTTCTCATTTCAATAAAGAGCAAGGACCTTAATCACCTTATGAACAAATGTTAATGCATGAATTACAAATGAAAATAATTAACAAACACGACAAACTATATAACAAACACTGAAGATAATTAACAAAAATACTACAAACAAGAGTTAAGAGTTTATTAATATTTTAATGGGAAAATTTAAGGGGGGCGTACTTGCGTAACTTGCCCCCCAACCTATAAAGTAGATCCCCCCATGCTCTTTACCTCCGTATAGATAATGATACTCTTTATTAGATATCTTTACCTTCCAACTTTAGAATTGAGACTCTATCAGATATGATTTTTTTTTTTTAGGAATACATAATCTTTGGGTTTGGTTTATGTCCCCCAATCTCTTTTTGCTTTGCTTTTCTGTTTAATAATACTTCTTGGTTTGGGGTAGAGGATCAATAGATGATTGAGGTGTCAACATAGTTGGAATGTCTACTCTTATTATGATATCTTCATTCCAATGTTTATGGAAGAAAAAAAACATTCTGTCTCTCGCAAGCCACTAAATTTAATCCGAATATAACACTAATTAGATCGAAAGAGGACATGCCACACATAGGAATATCCGGCCTGCTGGCATGGTGAGTCAGAAACATTTGACATAGAATAGATCATCACTTAAGCAACGAGGAAAATTAATGTCTCTTTAGACGTCAGAACTGTCAACAAAGAACAACAATAATAATAATAGAGCAAAACACAAGCAAAGGTTTGCAATTCCTTTTCAGGAACTTTGATCTTATCTTTGTTTATTCATATATACAATTCTTAGGGGAGCACCAAAAAGTACCCTACGCACCTACATCTACATATCTAATATTCACCCATGGACAATATTGAATCCGGTGGCAATGTTTGTCTCTTGAATTTGCAAGAATCCATATTGGATTGCATTATAAAGCTCCTTTCACCAATGGATCTCATTAGGATGTCTGAAGTGTGTACTTTTCTAAGGGATAGATGTCGAAGTGACCCTCTTTGGGAAGTCCACATGAAGAAGAAATGGGGTGGAGTCATTGGTGATGTTGCTTACAATGAGTGGCAGTGGCAGAGACCTTGGCCACAGTGCCACGAAAAAAAAAAATAATTCTCTAAATACCACGTTAACCAACTTATTTCCCAGAATGCCACGCGACATAATTCGCTACATGCATTAGCGAATTATGTAGGCTGATGTGGCGTAATTTTATTGGTTACATAATAACGGTATACTGACATAGAGAGAGAAAACCTAATTCGCTGGAAGGAGTAGCGAAATACGTGCAATAAATGCGGAGAGAGAATATTTCGCTAGAGAGAGTAGCGAAATACGTACGATCAATAACTCCCTCTCTCCACTTTCCCATAAATAACTCCTTCCACTTTCCCATAAAATATATTATCCCTTTATTTTTGCAAATTTTTTCAAATAAATTAGATAGTGACTGATACAATTTTTATTCAAAATAATTAAAAAAATTGTATTATTTTACAAAATTAATTTAGTTAATAAAATTAATTTTCAACTAAATAAAAAAAATTTGAAAATAAAAACACAATTAGAAAATCTATTTACAATTGATTTAATTCTTATAATCAATTTAAAATTGATTCAAAATACCAGTTTTTATTCAAAATGATTTTTACAAAAATTATATTATTTTACAAACCTAATTTAGTTAATAGAAATAATTTTCAACTAAATAAAAAATATTTAAAAAAAATAGTTAGAAAATCTATTTAAAATTGATCTATTTCTTATAATCAATTTAAAACTGATTCAAGATATTTCAATTTTAAATCGATAATTATTTGAAAAAAAAAATAAGTGAAACAATTTGAAAAGTAGTTGGTTTGATTTTTTTATTATTTTTTTATCATATTTTTTTTATCTAGTTGAAAATTAGTTCTATTAACTAAATTAGTTTTGTAAAAAAATACAATTTTTTTAAAATTATTTTGAATAAAAATTTAAATAAAAATATGTTGGTTACCATCCATTTAGTTTAAAAGATATACAAAAATAAAGGGATAACATATATCATGGGGAAGTGTGGAGAGAGGCAGTTACTAATCGTACGTATTTCGCTACTCCCTCTGGCGAAATATTCTCTCTCCGCATTTATTGCACGTATTTCGCTACTCCTTCTAGCGAATTACGCTTTCTCTCTCCATGTCAGTATACCGTTATTATGTGACCAATAAAATTGCGCCACATCAGCCTACATAATTCGCTAGTACATGTAGCGAATTATGTCGCGTGGCATTCTGAGAAATAAGTTGGTTAACGTGGTATTTAGGGAATTATTTTTTTTTCGTGGCACTGTGGCCGAGGTCTCGGCAGTGGCATATCACCAAAGCAGAGGAGAAAGAACTTAACCAATCGAATCAGCACAACATTCAGAATGGATCAGTGGGGTCTTTCAGGGGTAATTGGCCTATGTTGTACCTCAGGTCATATCTAGAAGATTGTAGACATCTTAATAGTTCATTGGTAAATAGCTTTATGATGACTTTGTATTTCTCTCTAGAGAAACTTCTGGTTTCAAGCTCAAACCTTTAAACACTTCAATTAACCTTTTTTTTATATTATTTTTAAGGAAATCCTTTAATTTTCTTATGAATTCCATATATTATTAGAATAAATGGTCATTTTAGCCCCATTTTATATCTCACTATTATTTACACCATGAATTTAAAAACAAATTCAAATAAATTCTTGAATTTTGTTAGAATTTTATTTAAATCTTTGAAATTTATCTTCTTTATCTGTTTCCTTAATTTATATTATTATTATTACTTAAATTCCTCACTAGGGACAAAATGGAAAAAAATGATCAAATTTTATAGACCAAAATGAAACTCTAAAAAAATTCAAGAACTTTGAATTTTTCCTAATTTTAAGAACTAAAACACAGTAAGATACATATTTAGGAACTCAACTAATCATTTATTCTTATTATTACTAGGTAAGTAGAGGTATTCCTTAAGTTCATCGAAGGAATAATCTTTTTCAATTGAATAATAATATATGAATCATTTTTTAAAAAATATTTTTATTAATATTTTTATTTATCTTTTTATCACATCATAAATTTTATCATATTTATATTTTTATCTATGTTGAATAACATTTAATCTGTATATCAAATTTTTCTTTTCAATTACATGTTAACTTTCTATTCTAGTATGATTTCACATTGAAATATAGAAGATAAATTTTGATACAATGATAAAGTTATATCTTAATAACTTGTATTATTGGTTTGGTTAGTTGATGAATACTTAGGTGGTTAGGTTTAGTCACATCTCTAATATTTAGCCAATAATTTATTTTGAACTTTTCTTTTCTTGAAAGTTTAAATGGTGAAAAGTTTGGGGCTAACAAAAAAAATAATAATAATGAATATATGGGTTGCAGTCTTGCAGATTGGTGGTATGGTGTTATTGGGCAAAAAAATATATATATTATAGTTTTATTAATAAATTACGTATACACTGTGCTTTCAAACTTATTTACGCGTATATAGCAGGCAGTGGCGCCTCAGCAGGGCGGGACTGGTGGCGCCCCCACCAGGCGCGACTGGTGCTGAGTGGCGCCCCAGGGAGGCGCGACTAAGGAGGCGTTGACACGTGGCATTTTGGATGATGTGGCAAATTGCGGCGCGATGCGAAAAAACTTCGGAAGGGCATAACTTTTGACTGGGACGTCCGATTGACGCGAAACTGGTGGCCACGCGTTCGAAATCGAGAGGAGAAGGCCTGGAAAGTCCCAAAGGGGACTTGCCCAAAAATTTTTCCCAAACGAGGCCTCTAAGTGCCTCAAAAATGCGATTTTGTCTTTTGGCCTCAAAAAAATTGCTCGTTTTTCGATTTTTTGTTTAATCAATTAGTGAATTGCATGTTGTCTTTTATTTTTTCAATTAATTCATTCAATTTCGAGCGGTTTGACATAAAATACGCTTCCATCGGACATTCGTATAAAAAATTATGACTGTTTAAAGAATTTGCTTGAAGTGTATATACGGCTGGAAACAGGTCAGGTCAGGTCAGGCTTTGTTAGGCTTGACCTGGGCTTGATTTAAAAATGTAAAGCTTGGCCTATCCTATTTATCTATCATAGGTTTTTTTTTTAGGCCTGACCTAGCCTATTTAAAAGCTTGGCTTGACCTACGAGACTATTATATATTAAAAACATATTTTACAATAAATATATATATATATATATATATATATTAAATAAGTCAGCCTGATAGGTTTAACAAGTTTTTTTTTAAAGCTTGACCTTTTTATTTAAATAGGTTTTTTAAAAAACTTTAACCTAGCCTTAAATAGGTCAGACAAAAATTTTTGATAGGAGTGTCCGATGGAGGCGTATTTTATGTCAAACCACTCGAAATTGAATGAATTAATTGAAAAAATAAAAGACAACATGCAATTCACTAATTGATTAAACAAAAAATCAAAAAACGAGCAATTTTTTTGAGGCCAAAAGACAAAATCGCATTTTTGAGGCACTTAGAGGCCTCGTTTGGGAAAATGTTTTGGGCAAGTCCCTTTTGGGACTTGCCAGGCCTTCTCCTCTCGATTTCGAACGCGTGGCCACTGATTTCGCGTCAATCGGACGTCCCAGTCAAAAGTTATGCACTTCCGAAGTTTTTTCGCATCGCGCCGCAATTTGCCACATCATCCAAAATGCCACGTGTCAACGCCTCCTTAGTCGCGCCTCCCTGGGGCGCCACTCAGCACCAGTCGCGCCTGGTGGGGGCGCCACCAGTCCCGCCCTGCTGAGGCGCCACTGCCTGCTATATACGCGTAAATAAGTTTGAAAGCACAATGTATACGTAATTTATTAATAAAACTATAATATATATATTTTTTTGCCGGTGTTATTGATCACGACTCGTGTAAACAAAAAGAGAAAGACTGCCGCTGCCGTTACTCTGTTGAGAAATCCTTTCTGCATCATTTGGCTGAATTTTCTCACGGTAACCTTCTCAACTGATCAATGATTAATGAGAGTTTATGCTTTACCCCCATTAATTTGGGGGATTTTGATATCCTTGGTTTTTTAACCAATAATAATTCAACTACATTATTGTCTCATTATTTTATTTTTTAATGATAATTTTATTATATATTTCAATTTAATCCATATATAATTAAAATATTTTTTTTTGAAATTGAGCTTTTTAATCTCAATTACCAAATATCTCCGTTAGCAACAAATATATCCACATTCCAGTTCAAACTAAACCCCAAGGCAGCAAACATACTCACATTTCGGGTTTCAATTCGGGTTGGGGTTTGATTGTTGAGTGAACGAGGGATGTCCAGAGAAAATCATTTTGTAATTCAATTCATGTATGATGTGCGTGCTGCAGCTAATTATAATAAATTTTTATTTGTGTAGAGACAACAATATATTAAAAGATACTATTTCTCATGAAAATTGATCATTGAATATATTTTAAACGTGTAGACCTTGAGAAAGATATACAAATAATTTTTTTAAATAAATTTAATTATACATAAATTAAATTGAAATATATATAATAAAATTATCATTAAATATCAAAATAATGAGATAATCTTTGATCACTGTTTGTTGAAAAATCAACGATATCAAAAACCCCAAATTAATGGAGACACCGTAGAAACTCTCATAGTTAATTTCATTATTCCAAATTCAATAATTATTCATTCCATTTAACTATGACATGTTAATTAGTGTTAGATATAAAATGATTCATGCCCCTTTAAATAATTGGTTCATGACAAATTGACAATTAATATAGACTTATAGCTTATTTGTGCAATCCCTTTTCAAATTAAATCAAAACAGTTGGTAAAATTCTTTATATGAATACCTTGCGTGCGTGTAATTTAATCGGCTTTTCGACAGAGACATTGATCATGGAGTTCAAGCAATACTCTGTTAGATCTATAATGAGACGAGTAAAGTTACCCAGAAATGGTGAACAATGTCAAGAACCAAGAGGATGCTTTGGAGGAATTAGAAAGCTTCAGTGACGAGGAGATCCAAATTAAGATGGGAGAACTTCTTGCCACGGTTTTCTGTATATGTATAGCATGACCCACAGTACAACTTTGTAGAATCTGAGTTTAGTTACATCTTATATATGACCCCTCTAATTATGAGAAGAATGCAAGATAATAAATTACACTTATGACTATCGATTAAAATTGAAACTAATTATAAAGTTTACTATAATGGCCCATTTGTTCAAGCTTTTTTTTTTTTTTTTTGCTTTTTTTATGTGTTTGTATATTTTATTTAAAGAAAACATTTTTATGTTTTCTATAAAAAAAGTAAATCCTTTTTCTTCTAAAATATCACTTTTTAAAAAGTAAATATTTTAAAAATCACTTATTTTAAGTTTAAACAAATTTGCCAATATAATTTTTCCTGATTCAATTGTTAATTTTTCATCAATGATTATGAATGAACTACTGTTTACAATCACAACAAAATCTAGAAATAGCATCCAATGACAAACATGCTTTTTTTTTCCAGTTTATCATAAAAAAATAATCCTAACTAATCCAGAATTTAGCTGAGGTAAACAAAGTCTAATAAAAAATTATTTCTGTCAAAAAGATCAAATTTGAGTACTGTTATTTAATCTTAAGTTCAGTATATTAACTATTTGTGCTCAATCATTTAATTACAAGCATGCACATATATTTTGTTTAATTTACATAAAATTTATTTAAAACTGTTGGCCAAAATCGATGCTGATTTGAAATTCACGTTGATGTTGCGTTGGTACGTAACAATAATTTGAAAGATCTTAGCTTAAAGAATTGAACATATGTTTAAGATCTTAAATATTTAAACAAATATTTAACACCTTTTGAATTTTGTTCAATTTCGATTTTAGTAACGACAGTTTGAGTAAGAAAATTTATTAGTGGTCTACTTTTAACCACAACAATAACGATTACAAAAATATTAAAGCTGATTAGATATTTGAAAGACTTGATAAATTAATTCTGAGATTCAGTTAATTAGAATGAGAGTGAGAAAATTGTTGAATATTTTTGAATTTGCATGACCACTTAATGGAACTAATTGGCATGAAACATTTCATAAAGATTAAAATGTGGAGTGTATCAATGAGATCTTCAAGTTTTTATTTTTCTTTCAGACCACACAAAGTCATTTTGAAAAGAATTTTTTTATGTTGTATACATAAACATAGAGATTAAAATAGTTCTTCCACTTCATGTTTTAGCAAAAACACATACAGATTTGAGTTTGAGTTTATATAACAACAAAAACATAACTACCACAAAGGTCAATCACTTTGTTTTTTTTTTCATATGACCTCTGCTATGTTATACAAACTTAATAGACTATATATAACATGAAAAGAAAGATAAAAAAAAAAAAAATGAACGGGGTCAATTGAATGTATGCACTATGCGGTCGTACGTATGTTTATATATATCAATACTCTTTATTTTACTTGTATGCTTGAGTCTGCAATTGGACAAGGACAAGAACCTTAATTAGTTAATTCGGTGGTTAAAATTGCAGTGGAAGTTTGCGAGTTGTATAATGTTTTGAGCTAGCATTGGCTTTGACACCTTGTAGACATGAGAGTATTTGGCATTTGGTGAGGTGAGCTGTAAATGTTGTCACAGTCAGTTGGTTGGGTTTAGTCTCTCATTCCATATATTTTTTAATAAAAAAGAATTTTATTCGAATCGAATAATATTAATATGTCATAAAACTCACCCTTCAACTGGTAGTTGTCAATTAAACTTAAAATTATAAATGAAGTTAGAGATCACGTCATGTCTATAATCTATACATATGACAAATCAAAATATATATTTCGTCCCTCACAAGTAACTAAAATTCAATCTGAACATAACATTTAGCTTAAAATACGACATGCCACACAAATTAAGGAATAGCCGGCCCGGCATGGTGACTGAGAAACATTTGACATAGATCATCACGTAAGCAACGAGGAAAATGTCTCTTCGGTGACAACTGATCGACAACAAATAATTACAATAATACCATAGGAAAACACAAGCAATTAAAGGTTTGAAATTCTTTTTCTAAACTTTGATCTTATCTTCTCCTTTCATTCATATATACGCCTCTAAGGGAAGCACAAAAGAGTACCCTACTAGCTACTATCTAATATTCACCCTTGTTTGACCATACCATGGACAATATTGAACCCCGTGGCCATATTTCTCTCTTGAATTTGCCAGAAATCATTTTGGACATAATTCTGAAGCTCCTCTCACCAATGGAACTCGTTAGGATGTCTGAAGTGTGTATTTGTCTAAGGGATAGGTGCCGAAGTGATTCTTTGTGGGAAGTCCACATAAAGCAGAAATGGGGAAGAGTAATTGGTGATGTTGCTTACAAGGAGTGGCAATGGCATATCACAGCAGCAAAGGAAAAAAGAATAAACCAATTGAATCAACAGAACAATATTCAGAATGGATCATTAGGGCCTTTCAGTGGTATTTGGCCTGTGTTATATCTCAGATCATATTTAGAAGATTGTAGCCATCTCAATACCTCATTGGCAAATAGCTTTATGTTGGCTTTGTATTTCTCTCTAGAGAATGGCAATTTCTGGTTTCCAGCTCAAGTCTACAGGGTAAACCCTTTCATGAGTTATATTTTTCAATTTTCACCAAGAAATTTTTATTATGGAGTGAGATCTCTTAAGTTTCTTCTTTCAGGGAGCAATAGTCCGAGACGCCTTACTAAGATATGATTCCAAAACAGATACGTTTCAAGCAAGGTAAGGGGAGGAAAATATATATTTATGAAAGTTATTTTTGTTTTTTTACCCGAGATTAAGAAAAGAAAATACTACTATAAACTAAAATACAAAAGTAGAATGTATCAAATTTCTTTCATAGATTAAAATCGATTTATGCATTTTTTTTCTTCAAAATTAATCGAGAAATTTTTTATTAAAGTTAAAGTACATAAGTTTATTTTAACTTATGACAGAAATTTAATACCTTATATTTTATAATTTATTTTCTTTTCTATAAGTATTTATTAAGAAATTAATTTATTCATTATGTTAATTTAAGTATGATATATACCTCATGATATAAGGCACATGTTTTTGTAGACAACAAAATGGTGGTTGGCAAGTAATGGGGAATAACATCCAATGGGATATCCTTAGAGTTTGTTGGAAGTAGCAAGTCCCACATCGGTGGGAACAAGCCAAGGGAGGAAGGTTGGGGGTTATAAATAAAGACCCCCTTCCTTCATATTCTCCATCCCAAAAATCAAGAGAGAATAAATATGGTGAGATATAAGTTCTCCTGTGAGGTTTCTCCTTGGGTGTATTTTTCTTGGGTGTATTCTCCTAGTATAAGAGAGAGTGATATATTTGTACTCTCCTTATATTAGAGAGAGGTGTGGAAATTTCTTCCACTTAGTAAAAATTCTTCTGTTCTTGTCCCGTGGTTTTTCCCTTATTTGTTGAGGGTTTTCCACGTTAAATTTGTGTGTTCATTTCTTCTTTTCTCATCTCTTATTTTAGCTGTGTGTGTTATCACTTCGGCACTCTGGTACCTAACAGTGGTATCAGAGCCATTGGTTTGTGGTCACTATTTCGCTGCTGCAACAAAGTGAGGTGCAGGGTTCCGCTGCTGCAACAAAGTGAGGAGGTGCCGGATTCCGCTGCGGCAACAAAGTGAGGAGGTGTCGGGTCCCGCTGCTGCAACAAAGTGAGGAGGTGCCGG
>PYAF01005814.1:1998427-2021744 GCA_007407185.1 Glycine tomentella | reverse complement strand
AATATGACTTATGAGATTGAAATTCTTACATGAAAAATCAATTTAAACCTAATTAGTTAATAAATTTACTATAAAGTTTTGTTTCCAGTATATACATTTATATGTATAAATACAGAATAAATATATTGATTTCTATTTGTAATATTTATTTTTGTTGCAAAATAATTTAAAATCATTTCTTCAACATGTCGAGAATTTTCCTTAGACAGGATATCCCTTTCCAAGAATTGTGCAAAAACTTAACATTTAATATTTTTTAAATATATTTTATTGAAAAATATTAATTATTTTATAAAATTAAAAATATTAATTATTTTTATCAATACTCTTATTTATTAATATCTCACATAAATATTTAAATAATTTTAAAAATATTTAACTCTTTTAATAACAAGATTAATTAATTTTGTAAAAAAACATTTTAATTGTAACTATCTAATGTTGTTCATAAATTCAAGCATAGTATAGTTCAAACCAGGTCTCATAGTCAACTAAAAGTTGTTGATAATTCTCTTAGCTTTCAAGTTCAGATAAATTAATATCAACTTAACTTAAGTCATACACACGTAATAGGAAATGGAGAAAATAACATGCAAGAAACTTAAGAATAAATTCATATGAAAATGTTGATATTATGCTAAAATATCTTACTCTCATTATAATGCTTTAGAATGTTATGTACTGCTTATACAATATGTTGATTTTAAGTGGACTTACCCTTGGATTTTTTTTGTTTGACTTTTATGACCTCGTCAATTGACACAAAGTAGATGAGGAGACTATGACGAACCAAGCCACTCATGGTTGATTTTGGAGACAATTTCACAAGAGATAATGAGGTGCATGTGACTAAATGGACATACAAGTAGTTTTAGTGTTGAGGAACTATCCTCTTGTTATTTTCTTGTAAGATGTATAGTGTGCCCAATTAGGGAGTGTGTTTTGTACCCCTCTCCTTTTTGATGTACATGTAGTTAATTATACACATTGAATTTGATTTCTTCTGCAGTTTTTCACTTTTTTATAAACACTCTGATATTGACCTTATTTATGAGTTAGAGTGCCATGAGGCAAATTACTTTTATTCTGTTTATACTTACAGCATTGTGCAAGGAAAAAATTATACACATTTTTCATAAATGAACTAATTGAAGGATTTTTTTTTCTAATTAAAAACTAAATTGTCTCCATGTTGTATCAGGCATTGGTGTCATGTAGAGACAGAGGGTTGTTACAGCGAGACTGTTTTTTTTTTAGATTCATGGTATTTTATAACAATTACAATGTTAATTTTAGGTAATTGTCATGTGTAGATATAATATCCAAGAATTGAAATTGAATAACCATGGTTTAGTATACAACTTCTCTCGCGATGACTAGCTACTTTATGGGAATAACACTTGTAAATGAACAGTTCAAGCAACATGGAGAAATTAGAAAATACATTATATTGTGAAGATATGTTGGTAAGTGATCTGCATAGGGGAATTACATGTTAAGTTTGAAGAAAGTGCCGATGTTCATATCAATAGGTGATAAAGAACTTTTGTAAATTATTTTGTTTGTTTACTTCATAGTTACCTGATGGGGGTGCGGATTAAATTAATGGAGTATGTGTTGTGTTGCTTATAAAATGTAAAAGATATTTAATTCATTAAGGTTCTCTTCCAGCAAGCAGATCAGTTGACAAGTAGCTAGTAAGCTCGGAAAGTAAGATATCTTTCTTTCAAAATTTTGGTATAAATAACTTCATTTCACACATAATTGCTATGAAGGTAAAGTAAATATGATGTTACAAGCATATATGCCAAGAAAAATAAAAATGCAAAAAAAAAAAAAATACTACTATGTTCATCCTCTTTATTTATCCCAATTCAACATATATAATCCAAACATGTATTGAAAGTTTAGATTCAAATAATATAGACTGCACCCAATTTCTTATTACTACTAGAAATACGGGATTTCATGATAATTATTTGTGACCTTTCATGATAGTTTTTAATTGTCACAAAATTTAACATCGTAGAAAGTCTATTATTTTTCATTAAGGTTTTTAAAATAATGTAGAACATGAATTTCTACATCGATTTTTATAACCGATGTAAAAATTCTATCAGAAATATTTTTTTGTGCAACATTTTCAATGACGGTTTTGTACAAAATTGATGAAGAAAGTAACTTTCCATGAGGCTTTTGAATAAAATTGATGTTGTGTGTGTACTTTTTACATCAGTTTTAATTAGAACCAGTGTAGTAAGTGATTTTTATTTAAAACAATTAGCTTTTCTTAGTCATGTTCATCACAAATTAAATACATATCAAACATCGATTAAATTAAACATACATCTAACTTGTCACAATATTCAATTCATATCAATACAAGATCCTGTTAAGTATTCACACATCTATAGATTTACATTAATGACACGCGTGGGAGCATAAAAACATTTGGAATACAATAACATGCTGATATTATAAGATTGAAAATTAGAATGAGTAACTCACTATCAACGCCTACCCAATAAGAAGAAAAAGAAATGAAGAATAACCAAATGATGCTCCAACGAATGATTTACTTGGAAAAAATAGAGCAAAAAAAATAATGTAAGCACTTAGTAGATCAACCACTTTCTACTTAATTAAGATATGCAAACCAAAGCCAATATAATTTACCTAACATTTGAGTGACTCCTAAATTAATAAAGTTACCATCTCTCCTTGTATATCTCCAAGAGCAAAGAGACCGCATCCATGAATGCCTGATTTTCCCAAGCAAGCTATAAATTTTTCCATTTGTTGCCATAGTATATATGAATTTCTAAATATGATTTTTCTCTTCTCTTTTATAATTCTATATAGCAGTCATAGCAACAACTGTTGCTCTTGCAAGGACACAAACATAACTTCCTATAGCTAAAGCTACATACACAACTATAAGCACACTTCCTCCAACAGGTGGCTCAAAATTAGTTGAGATACGAGTTGCCAAAGCCATCCAATAGTTGCTTCCAATTTGAAGAAGTTGAAACAAAATTTCAGCCAACAATACGAGTGGTATATAAGTGCTCCTCCATATGTTGTTGTTATATACAAAGAGAAAAAATTTAGTTTGAGAAAGAACCAATTTACAATTCAATAGTATCATTGATGGATCCGGGAAGAAAGTGTGTCCATATCAAATGGCCCAATTTACAATTCAATAGTTTTTGTTTCCAATAAGTCCATAAATGATGATATTTTCTCATTTCAACAAAAGTGTTTCCACGAGACCTTGGAGTGGATATTCTTATGGACCCTTTTATGCAAGTTCATCTCATCCAAAAATTGGTGAAAATCGATTAAGCTACCTAATGTTTAAGTTGAAAAGGAATGAAAACTTGAACTGAGTTTATGAATAATTTATCTAACTTAATTTAAATGTATCTTATAGCTAGCATCGTCCATTATTAAACCATGCAATATACTACTTCGCAACTTTGATAATGCATATGCTTATCTGCATACTATATATCAAAATACATTCAATAAGAATTTCATGCCATCAAAAGAATCACATTCTTCACCAATGTTTGAGAAATTTTTAGTTTGTAATACATACAAAGAAATATATTAGAATAACAACGTACTCTATATTGCAAATTATAAGAAGCAGTAGAAAATGAGTTACCTTAAAAAGATGAGATCCTGTATGAGCATCCACAACACTAAACATATCATCAAATATATATATATATATATATATATATATATATATATATATATATATATATATATATCAGCATCTTGGTATAGAGCACGAGCAATTCGTATTCTTTGTTTCTGTCAACCACTCATATTTATCCCTTTTTCTCCTATAATAGTCTCATCTCCAAATGACAATATCTAGATCCTTCTTTAGCCAACAAGCTTCAGGAACCTTCTCATACCATTCCTTTTCCATATCCTTGCCAAAAAAATGTTATCCTCTATGGTTCTACTTTGTATCCATGGTGACTGAGCAACACAGGCCCTCATTCCACACACCTTTAGGATCCCCGGTTTCTTTGGTACTTTTCCCAATATACAAGAAAGTAAAGTAGACTTGCATGATCCAACAGTACCACAGACAACAACCCTCGTGCCATGAAAAACTCTGAGATTTATGTTTTGCAATGTTGTTTTGGGGGAAATTAAATCGCAAGATACATTATCATCAACCAATTCATTTGCTATATTAGAACTACCCGGTGGAAGCTTCTTCACAACATTAGATTGCATCTCATTGGGATGAAGAAAAGATGCAACCCTATCAAGAGAAACCTTAGTTTGTGCCATCATTGAAATTGTCTTTGGAAGATTATAAATGGGTTCTTGGAGAATCTGGAGTGTTGCAAGTGTAGATAAGATCTTCCCTGATTCAAGAGGGATCCTTATAAGCATACAAGTACTGAAAGTAACCACAAAAACAAATGTTGGGGCATACAAATAAAAATATGATCATGGCTAAAGTGTATATAACTTGTTTTAACCAGCCTTGCTCAATCTTTCTGAATTTAGTTATCTTAGACAAAAACTTCATTTCCCCATCCTGGCAGTTTGAGAATCCTCGTTCCTTAAAATCTCAGATGTTGTTTTCATTCTTCCATCTTTTGACTCCATCAACTTGTTCTGAAACTAACAAACCTAATTGAAATTCATCGGGGCTTCTAACTCTTCGTGTGTATATTAACCAAAGGTCAAGAAAGAGAGGAATACCGGAAGCTACACATAAAGAGCAAAAAATTGTTAATCTGATTTTCATGCAGAGTTTTATTCTTGTACCAGCTCTGTCTGATCTTCAAAATTATCAGAGATGAACTTCCCTGTGCATTAGAGAGCAAAATAGATATTATCAGGCAGAGAGAATAAATGCAGAATCCCACACATATACAGAAGTATGGACTTCAAATAGATGATATGAAACCTATGAAATTTGGCCAAGAACACTTGACACAAACAGAAGGTTGCTAGCGCCTTTTTAGTCGGAACAACTTCCTTTATCCCTGCAATCAATGAGAAAGTGATTGACAGAATAAAATTTGGATAAAAATAGAAATAACAAAGCAAAGGTGTTTTGCCAGCTGCTCGCACCATCCTATCTCGCTCTTTCCCCTTTCTTGCTCACTTTTCCCTCCAAATCACACATTGTCTATGAAAACTGTGAACTCATTAACCTAGCTATTAGGGGTTCACTTTACATGTATCAGACTGCAGTCAAAAGTAAACAATGAGTTCACACCAACAAGCCAAAGGAAATTGCAGTCATCAAGTCTATGTAATATGTATTAGCCAATGAGGTTTTTTATTTATTTATCAAAATGGGTTAAAAATTAAAACTAATTACTATAATGGGTTGATCAACAAAGTATTTACAAAAATGAGAGATTTTTATCACATAGGAATGTAGGAGTTATCACTCTAAGTGACATCTTGTCTTTTTTGTTTGTTTTATAGTAGGAAACATCACCTTAAAGCATCTTTAGTGTAAGATTTTAAGTAAAGATTTTGAATTTAAGATTTGATCTTTATTAGATCTTCCAATAAAGGAGTTGAAGAGATCTCCAACATAGATGATAGGTTTTTGTAGAAGATCTCTTAAAATCTGTACATTGTTCAAAAATAAATAAATTTTCTTATTTTTTCTCTCTCCTTAAGATCTCAAAATGAGATCTACCATTAAAGAAAAAAAAATGGAAGAGATCTTAAGAGATCTTTAATCTTATTTAGCCCTATAAGATCTACCAAAAAGTAGTCAAAGATCCTAATTTGAGATCTACCACTAAAGATATTCTTAGTATGCTTCATCCTATCAGGTATTTAGCTTAGTCGACACTAAGTTGAATGAAAATGTATCCAAAATTCAGTCATTAAACATGTGTTTAGCGTCGACCAAATACCTGATAGGGTGGAGAATACCATAGTGACATCTTACTATCGTACAAACAAAAAATGTAATATGTCACTCAGGTAGAACCTTCTACATTCCTATGTGGCAAAAACCACCGATTTTGATAAATACTTTGTTGACCAACCCATTATGATAATTAGTTTTCATTTTTAAGTCATTTTGGTAAAAAAAATAAACTAGCCAATGAGTCTGAAAAGGAAACTAATTACCATCATCATTTGGAATTCTCATTCCACTTGCACTTAGAGCATCTCAATAGAAGATCAAGATATATGATCTTAGTCATCTTTTTGGTGGATTCCATAGTGCTACAGCATTATGAAGATCTCTCCAATTTTTTCTCCAATAAAAGATAAATATTTGTGATCGAAAACCACTTTTTCTAGGTCCCACAATCGGTCCACCTTATAATATTTATTTACAGTTTATTTTAAAAAATTAAAACTAATTAATTATATATTTTAGTTATGAAAAAAATTTAACACAAAATTATAATATATGAATGACTAAAATATTTGTCCATGAAGATAATTTAAACTTACGATATCGGATAAAAATACAAACATTGACATTGAGCAAGAAAAATAAATTTCATTCGTTATTGTAACCAAAATGTTTCCAAATATGTTCCATCAAGTCTACTTGTAGTTGTTGATAAGCTCCTCTTGTACGCATTTAACGTCTTGTTTCCAAGTATGCAACAAAGTCGGGATGAGCACCACAACATACATCAACGTTTGAAATGTCTTCAACAATATGATTATAATCAACATAAGTGTTACCATTGTTTGTATCTCATTCGTCTTCAACAATCATGTTATGCAATATGATGCATGCCAAAATTATATTATATTGGTCATGATAGTGGCAAGTAGGGGATGAATGAGAAGGAAATTGAGAATTTTCATTCATTGATGGTGGTGGTCTTGGCAAAAAAAAGAATTGAGGGAGGAGGATGTTGCAAATTTTCATTTGAATGAGACATTTGATAAATTTGCAGCAAATTGATATAAGCTTACCAATTAAATTGATTTGGATTCATTATGTAAGTAAGAAGAAGAAGAATGAAAGAAGAATGAAAGTTGGTGTAAAAAAAATGATGACCAATGACTGAATTTATAGAAGAAAAGAAGTCCAATTTTATATTTTTTTTTATTTCATCAATATGCAAAATTTGTAGGAAACAATTCAAATTGCAGTTATATTTGAAGCAAACAGTAAAAAATTACAATGAATAGACAACGATTTTATTGTGTTGAAAAAGAAATAAATAAAAACTTAAAAACTCCATTTTTAATTCACTTTCCTCGGACCCCCTCTCTTCCCTCCCCATTTTTCTTTCTTTTTCCTATGCCAACTCACATATTCAAGCTTCTCCTCCTTCCCCTCTTTCTTTGCTCTCTGTCATGCCCCCCACCCCCACCTTCTCCTCCCTCCGCCCCCCATCCCCTTCCACCGAAGCTCACACAAGGACACGATTTGTTTGCTCCCTCTCTCTCAAACTTGCCATGTCCAAAGGTGTTGTCGCCGACACCGAGCCTCCATGGAGGCCTTCGATGGCACGTTCCTGGCATCGGCATCAAAACCTAGATATGCCTTCAAAACATTTGAAGAACAAAACTGAAAGCATGAACATGGAGAAAATCTCATATCTGTAATTTTTTATTTTTATTTTTATTGTTCATGATTTTTTAGACAAGCTATTGGTGTTGTTGATGTTGAATATGTTGTTGTTGTTGTTGGTCTTCTTCTTCTTCCTTATTCATTTTTTTTCCTTTCTCATTTTTGTTGCTTCCCGTGACTTTCGATTGTGGAGAGAGACATTAAAATATTTTTTCTGGAAACACGCACAGATCTTGTTTGTTCTTGTAGAAGAATAGATCTCCACATTTAAGATCAACCCTCTTGCTCCAACAACAAATCGTAGCAAGATCATATCTTCCATGAAAGATCCGGCTGTAAGAACACCTATTGGAGATGCTCTTACCTAGTTAACATCATGTGATCTTTTAGGAGCATTGTCATGCTAGGGATGGCAAAGTGGGCCAGCCCACCCAAAAACGGGCCGGGCTGGCCCAACCCACTTAAAAAGTGGGCCGGGCCGGGCTGGCCCACTTTTGTAAAGTGGGCTGAAAATACTAGCCCGCTCCACTTTAAAGTGGGTTAGTGGGCCAGCGGGCCAGCCCACTTAAAAAATAAAAAAAAATAAAAAAGATAAAATAATTATTAAAAAAATTCAAAATGTAATTATTTATACTAAAAATTAATAATGTACTAACTTAATCTTATAACAATGATTTTTAATATATAATACATGCCTAATAGAAGTAAAAGCAAGCACGAAATTCTAACAATGGTTTTCAATTAGCTCCTAAGTCTTAACAAATTCTTAGAAATTTGCTTCACAATGATGCAGACAATCAAAACATACATGTAGTATAACTCATTATTAGCTTCCAAATAAAAATGTATTAGGTTAAGGATTCAAAATCATTAACTTCTTTTTAGTCACTCTCCCTCCAAGTCACTCATTTAATTACCTATTAAATATTTTATTATTTTTTATTGGTGGGCTGCTGGCCCGGTGGGCTGGCCCACCCCTAACCCACATTTGGCCCACATTTTTGTGGGCCGGGTTGGCCCGCCCCGTTTAAAGAATGTGGGCTCAAAGTCTCAACCCAGCCCACATTTTTTCGTGGGTTAAACGGGCTGGCCCGCCGGGCCAGGCCCGTTTTGCCATCCCTAGTCATGCACTAAGCCAAGATACTTCTCCCGAGCACCATAAACATCTCTCAAATACCTGAAATGATACAATGTAATAAAAAAAAAATCTCAAGTAATATAAAAATATTCCCAAGTACAATACTAAACTTTTAAATTGCATATTATCAAATAACAAACATGTACTCTTGCCAAAGAAAACCTTACATAAATACTAAATTTATAGAGAATTTATTAAAATATTAAAATATGTAAATAGTTTATGAACATATCATATGTAATTTTCATAAATTATTTTCAACACTTACATAAATACTTATATCACAAAATAAACAAAAATGCTCTTAATCCTTTCCAAGTTTTGATAAACTCCCATTACATATATTTTTTAAATTATATGCTATTTTTAATATCTTTTTACTTTTAGATATTTTCTCTTGTCATTTGACAACTTTTTTTGTTAAATAATTGATTTGATATTTATAGCAATTTCATTACATCTTCACTACACAATATTTAAACTTTTTAATGAAGCCTCCTGGATAAGGACTTTTGGTTCTTCAAAATATAAAACAGTGATAATTTAATTCATAAAATAACAAAATATGAAATAGTCATTAAAATGTAAAAAAGTGCATAAAAAATGTATCCTTTAGTGTGTATGGATAATTAACTTTAATTTATTCATCAGTTTCAAGATCAATTCCACATTCAATTATAAAGTTGAGAAATTACTAAACGCTGGACAATGAAATTAGTGTTCCACTATAAAAAGTAGGACTTTTTTTAAGCACTTTTTATGCTTTGGACTATTTCAAAAAAATTGTTTTTTCATGGACTAAATGTCTTTATATTACACTTGGAGCCTTTTAGGACAAAAGTGATCATTTACCAACTAAATTAGGGTGTTAATTATTAATGTAGACAATGACATAATTTGACTTGCGAATTTAATAAGCTATGTTAATCTTGGGAGGATCCATGCTTATGGCAAGATAATATTCTTCGTTAATCAGCGAACTTTTAATTACTTCCTTTCTTCCAGTTTTGGGTTTGTATGGTTGAAGCTGGAAAATCATTTCAAACTAACTTGGTATCTTTAGCCTTTAAGGTTTCAAGTTTCAACAAATCATAATGTAATCTGAGAAGAATTGTGTATCAAAAATGGAGAAGCAAAAAGATTAATTGCATAGTATCTCCTCTCTTAGATTTGCCTGACTGAACATTGGATTGCATTCTTGAGTGCCTTTCACCACAGGATTTGTGCAGAGTGGCACAGCTGTGTACCAGTTTGAGGGATAGAGTCAGAAGTGATGCTTTGTGGGAGAAATAAATCAAGCAGAAATGGGGTAGGCTGCTTGGTGATGTTGCTCATCAAGAGTGGCAGTTGCACACAACAAAGATAAACACACAAAGCCTCTTGTTATTACAGCAGAATCAGAGTGGATCATGTGGCTCTTTCAATGGTTTTTGGCCTTATCTTAAATTCTTACTTGGAAATTTTCATTGACTTGATTAGTTTTTTTAAAAATGTTCAAAAATGGCTTTCTATATCTGTCTTGATAGTGGCCGCTTCTGTTTTCCTGTTCAAGTGTTCAAGGTAACACTAATTAATGATTAACTTCAACTATTCTAATTATTATAATTTTACCCTTTTTTAACCGTTTGTTAAATCATGTATAACTTTGGTTGTAGATTACAAATCTATTTTGTTCTGATCAATGTTGTTAGTATCGCAAGATACACGATTCGTATCGTGCGATTCGATCCGATACATGCCGAAAATGATACGAACCGCAACATAATCGTTTTGAAGTTGAATCGCAACATTAAATCGTGGAATCGTACGATTTGTAACTGAATCGTGAACCGCTCTCAAGTTTCCGATTCAAATTTTAAAAAAAAAGAAAAACCAACAGTCGCAGAGTTGGAAGATGAAAAACGGAATCCAAAGAGTCGCGGAGTTGGAAGATAAAACCGAAAAGAAAAGAAAGAAAAAAGAAATCGAAAAGAAAGGGAATGCAGTTACTCACAGAGAGAGAAGTTGCAGAGAAGCTACACAGTGATGCAGTGACGTGCTGACTTGGATTTTCGGTGACGGAATAAGGTGTCCAGAAACGACGAGCAGTCGTGGTCGAAGCTTGGCTCTAGAGTTGAAGAAGAGCACTAAAGAAGAAGAAGGTTGGTTTGTTTTGTTTAAGCTATATTTTAAATTAAAATATTATAAAAGTTTCAACTTTATCATAGTTATAGTATGTTCGATCACTTCGGTGGTGCTGCCTTCCTACTTTATCAAAAGCCTTTTAAATTTTTAATGTTTAAGCTATATTTAGTTATTCACTTTTTCGGTATATTGACTATATTCTCTATATTGTATTATATTCCCACTTCCACTGTTCCAACTGTATTTCGTTTAAGCTATTGTTTTTATTTTATAAAGTGTAAACTGCAAAGTTGATATACTTATGTATATTTAATTATTTTTTTATCTAGCAACAAAAATGACTCCACCCATAAAAAAATGATTGATTACTTATATATTTTTGTATTTGGATTTATATAATATTATATATTTTTCAATTATTTTTAATTTATTTTTGGATTTTACAATTTGATACAGTTCACGATTCAAAAAAACACTTGAACGATTCACAAGAATGGCTCTAGAACAGACACCTTCACATCAAGGTATATATTTCACTCCTTGAGAATAATAATGAGCTAGACCCCATCATTACAAGTTTTGTCTGATTTTGGTTTAATTTGGAGCATAAAGTCAATAATTATGTTGTTCTTCAACACACAACGTAATTGGGCATATATAAAGGAAGCGAAATGCTAAGAAGACTATCTGACACACTTTTCAGTATGTTCCTAGCACTCCTCGTAAAGAAAAAGTCCAAACACAATAAAATCATAGCTTAATATGTTGTTCTGTTTATGGCATATATCATTTATGCTTTATATTTTACAGGTCTCCAACTGGTGGATGGCGAATGATCAAGGGAAATATTTAGTGGGGTAGGTTGAGTTTATCACCAGTTGAAACCTCTCCAATGGCTTATGATCATATTGAGATTCAGAATTAGAAGAGGCAAGTGGGAGAGAGATTTTGGAGGAGAAGGAAGGGAAGAGAAAGGTTTATATAGATACATATCCTTATTTGAGAGTTTTAATTTTTTGAGGGAAAGGATTTGAGGATTTTTAAAACTCTTCTGAAATCCTCCAAAGTCTTAAAATTGTTGTCCCCCCTTATTTGGAGGATTTTTAGAAGGAAAAGATAACTAAAATTATTATTATACCAGTCAATGTTAATAAAATTATTATCCTACTCTAGTCAGTATAAAATATATAATGTATTAATTTTTTAAATAAGGAAAAAATTGTAAAAATTTCTTATTAACTCTCTATTTCTCTCTTTTAATATATTTTTAACTCCCAAACAAGGAGAAAGAAACTTCCCTTATTTTCCTCCCTTTCCTTCTCCTCCCTTCCCCTTGAATCTCTTTCTTTCCCCTCCCCTTCTAACTCCCAAACAAAGAGGGGAAGTGAGGAGAAGGAAAGGGACGAAAATGAGGGAATTTCTTTCTTCCTTGTTTGGGAGTTAAAAATATATTAAGAGAAGGAAATAGAAAATTAATAAAATACTTTTATAATTTTGTCCTTGAATTGTGATTCAGTGTTTTGTATTTTGATTTTTATTAATACTGGTTGGGGGTATGATAGTAATTCTATTAACATTGGCTGGGGTAAGATAGTAATTTCATTACTTTTCCTTCTAAAACTCCCTCCCAAATTGGGGGAACAACAATTTTTAGGCTTTGGAGGATTTTAGAGGAGTTTTAAAAATCCTCAAATTCTTTTCCTCAAAAATTAAAACTCACAAATAAGGAGATGTCTCTACCTAAATCTTTCCCTTCCCTCTCATCTCCTCTAAAATCTCTCTCTCAAACAAAGCCTTTAAGTAAAAACATATGTTCCATTTTAAACCATTTCTTATTTATCATAACATTATATCTAGAATTTGACGTTGATTAACAAAGTACTTAATCAGTTTTGTTATTAATTTATTTACTTCTATTTTGAATGAGCTATAGATTGATGGTATGCTGTAATTGGTCATTTGGAAACATGCGACCAGGATGTGAATCATTGCCATTGCCAATATAGTAGTAAGATTCCAATTATGTGTAGAAATGAGAGTTCATTTTAATTTGACTGTGAATCAATGCCGTTGCCTTGCTTATATACTTCGAAAGTTTTTTATTACTTTAGAGGGGTCTAATATGAAATTTTATTGCTGCATTGTTGTAGATTTGTTGGCAGTGGAGTTCAAACAATACCACATTTTGGCTTCGCTGGTTCGGTGGAATCAGAAAACTAGATAAGGAGGAGTCTGAAAAGTGGAACAACCTCTTAGCATCTACATAACTAGATTTTGTCCACCATTCATATGCATGGACCAATTAATACATATTCATAACACCTTCGTCCTGTAATGCAAAATTTGAGAATATGTTATTTACTTTAGCCTAAAATATATTTTAAGTTACTCATAAAATAAATTAGTAATTTTGTGTTTGTTTTACGATAAAAAAAATATTGAGTTCTTAATAAAATAATATTTTTATTTTTGGTTCTTGAGATTTTTTAAAATATATAATAAATATACGAATTTTGTGTTTATTTCATAATAAAAAATTTATTTTATATTAGTCTCTTTGAAAAGATTAATAACAAATAAAAAAACTATAAGAAAAAATACAAAATTCATTATTTTATCATGTACTAAAAAAAATGTCAAAGGACCAAAAATAAATTATTATTTTATTATAAATGTAATGTAAATAAATAATTTATCAATAAAAAAAAATACAAAATTTAAGTATTTATGAGAGATAGATGTCATTTTTTAACTTTTACTTTAAGATGGAATTTGTTTCTCACATCTTACACTTTGATTGATCTTCCTTTCCTTATTAATTTGAAAGGAGGAGGGGGAAAGAAGCTGCTTTTTTACTTGAATGGGGGCAAAAAAAAGTAATTACCATTTGGAAATAATTTTAAAAATTTACCAAATGGTGGTATGTCGTAACAGGTATTACGACTTCTAATTCAAAAGCAGTAGAACCTGTTACAACTTCTAATTTTTTTATCTGAAGTCGTAAATTTTTTACGACTTTAGTTTTTTTTTTCGATTTACTACTTCAAAGTCTTGTGATATTTTTACTGCATTACACATAATTCGTAAGTATATTTATGACTTTTGACTTATATTGCATTTTTGTATTTTTGCTTTTTTGGGTCTATGACTTCTCTAAATTGAATGACCTTTTTAAAATTTTGTACTTCATTTGTTTTTTTTAATTTATTATAAAAAATAGTTTAATTTAATTATTTAAAAATGCAAGTAATTTGAATTTTTGTAATTTTATTTAATATTTTGTATATATTTTGTATATCATTTTATTTAATATTTTAGTCATTTATATTATAAATAATTTGTAATATTTTTTATTCAATTAATTTTCTATTTTTTTAGGTAAAAAATTATGTAGAACTGAAGGACATAATTATCATAATTGTTCATACAAAAAAGTTGACTACTAATATTATTTCCACTTTTTTATTTGTATTTACTTTGTAATGTTCATTTCATGTTCATTATACTTTTAAAGAAAGGCATGATAACTACTTTTATTACTTAAATAAAATTCATTGTTAATACTAAAATAATTGTTAAAAAAATTAATTAATATTCCTAGCAAATGCTTAATTAAGATAATGATAATTATAAAAATTAATTAACAAAAACATAAATAAAAAAATATTGATTTGATATATTATAAATTAATGTTAAAAAATATTTTCATCTAAGAATAGGTCTTTTGAAATATAAATCTTAAAATTACTAAAAAATATATAAAATTAATTAAATATAAAAATATAAAAATTATTTATAACATAAATGGCTAAAATATTAAATAAAATGATATAAAAAATAAATATAAAATATTAAATAAAATTTAAAAAATTAAAATTACTTGTATTTTTACATAATTAAATTAAACTAATTTTATAATTTTTTAAAAATTTAAATTAAATTTAAAAAAATGAAGAAATAATAAATTTTGTAAAAAATAAAGTATAAAATTTTTAAAAAAATAATTAAAAGGTTTATGACTTAGAAGTCGTAGACCCAAAAAGAGCAGCAAAAGAAAAAAGCAAAACAAGTTAGATGTCTTAAATATATTTACGACTTTTGTGTAATGCAATAAAAAAAATTATACGACTTTTCAGTCGTAAATCGAAAGAAAAGCACGGAAGTAGTAAAGAAATTTACAACTTTTAAAAAATAGAAGTCGTAATAGGTTTTTTACAACTTTTAAATTATAAGACATACCACCTCTTATGACTTACCACCATTTGATAATTTTTTTAAAAAATTATCCTCAAATGATAATTAATTTTTTCCCATTCGGTCAAAAAGCCAAAATAAGCCATGTAAGATGAATTTGAAGAAAATTTTGAACAAGGCATGATAAATTATGTGGTTGACAAAAGTAGCTTGTATATTAATTATTGCAATATTGGTCTTATTGCTTTGAAAAGGAAAATAAAAATTGACACCAATTTAATGTGTATACACCTTATTGAGTATCACATGGTAAGGTGAGGGAGAAAAATAATAAATATGATAAGTGATATGAGAGAGTAAAAAAATACATGTATATGTTATCTAGTATAAAAAAAATACTTGTAAGTAAAACAAAGTGTCAAAGTCTCAATATATCAAAGTTAAGTTTTAAAAACAATAATATACATATATAAGATGTTTCAAATGAGAAAAAAATTTAAATGAAAAATGAGAATAACTAATAATAATCATTGAATCAAGATTAAGAAAACTTATCTACAATAATATCATGTCACACATGTTACTATTGAAGAGTGGTGAAAATATTGCCATACGAAAAGATCTTAGTACTAATTTGTTGTCTTGTTTCTATTCATCACTAAATTGGAATTGTTAGAAATTTGTATGAATAAAAGTTATAGGTTTAGTGGAGGATTAGATCCGTTATTATTTTTATCTTTCACATTATCTCTTTTTAATTATTTTCCTTTTCATATTTTCTCTCTTCCTTTCAATCTTCTTTTCTTTTATTTTATTTTCTTTTTTCTCTCCTCTTTTTTTATATCTACCATTGGGTTCATCTACTATTGACCCTAATAAATTGGATTAAAAATGTTGTTGATATTGAATGTCAATTTTAAGAAAATAAACAAGTATTTTCAAGTTAATCAATTGATGAGAATGCTAAGTCATTGACTTTAATTGACTCTGTTAAAAATAAAATTATAATTTATTAGCACGACATTCAAGGTTGAATTTGTAATTCACTAATCAATGAAAAAATTTGATTTAAAGTTTTTGTGATTTGTTTTTAATAAAATTTTAAAATATAATAAAATATTTAAACTATTTATTAGCTAAATTTTGAGCTAAATACGTTTGAGTTAATAATCTGTAACTAGTACCCTTATTGGTTTCATTAATGATTTAGTTTTAAAAAATATAGTTAAAACTAGAAGAAATTGAGAGTGAAAAATAAACACAATTAACATTATGAAAGCAAGGGGCACTTAGTGTCAAATGGGGCACGATGAAACTGCAAACAAAACAAGCCACTTTGAATGGGGCATGCCCCCAACCTCCAATGGTTTCCTAGGCTAACAAAAACTACTTTCATCGGTTCTACGATTGACAACTCAGGAATTGTGTAAAAGTTTGGGTCATATACATACGGGTTTCCTATATGGATTCGCAACGCCCTGCGCGTTATTACATGTTTCATATCCGGATTCACAATCCGTAAGAACATGTATAGTCCTTATAAAATAATGGTACGTACAATTCTCAAACATGCAACCTTCACATTATTAATGTGACTGTCGCAACCTATCCGGTCACGACGGGGACGGCGATGAAAAAATAAGATTAAAATTCCCAAAAAATGGGAAAATTTGAGGGGAGTCGCCACCAACGTTTATTTAAGAAAAACGTCAGAAAAAACCAAAAGATAAGTCATGGTCTACAATTTTAGAGAAAAAAGGATTCGAGAGTCGTTTATGCATGGGGAAGGTGTTAGCACCTCACACGTTCGTCATGATGACGACAGCCTTTAATCAAGTGTGTAACAAATAAAGTGACTTTTAATTATTTGTTTTTCTTAAGAACATGACTATGCTTGTTTTATTTTTGCTTATTTAGAAAAGAAAATCAAATTTTTATTTTTTAGAAAAGAGAAGATTTTATATATATTTTTTTTGTTTTTTAGGTCGACAAGGAGTTTGCCCTTGCTCCTACGTATCCCCAGGTGCAACGAGGAAATCAAACTTACGTAGTTCTTTGTAAAAAAAAGCTTGATTGGATTGATTTATTTTCCCAAAAAATTTGTTTCAATTACATGAAAAAGAGTCGTTAAGGCGTTGGACCTTGAAACGATGTTAATTTAGAAGAAAAAGTGGGGAGAATAGCTTAAGGCATTGGACCTTGAAGCAATCTCGAGTAATGTGTAATGTTGAGAAAAAAAGATAATTGAGTGATCATTTATTTGGGTACTTTTAGCCTTTTATAGAAAAGATTTTGGTCTTGCGGTAAACTCTATGAAATTAAGCAAGTCGGAGACCCAACATGATATTCACAAATCTATCCACGTGTTATTGAAACACTACCAAGCGAGTCAGAGACCCAACATGGAGTGCACGAAACATACCACGTGTTATTGAAACATTACCAAGCAAGTCGGAGACCCAGCATGGAGGACACGAAACATACCACGTGTTATTGAAACACTACCAAGCAAGTCGGAGACCTAGCATGGAGTGCATGAAACACAAGCATGTACTAAGGGAAAATAATTAACAATTAACTTAACATTAAGTAATCAAATAAATAGAAATAGAAAGGGATAAAATAGAAGTGGGGGTATACTTAGTAATTAAGGGTGCATACAGTCCAAAAGGGGGGTGTAATCAGCAGAAATTATGTGCATTTATGAATATGGGGAGTGTAAATAACATTAAATGCATTGCCCAAAGTGGGCTAGCCCCAACTGCCGAGAGTGTGCAGTTATCAAAATGTAGGTGCCAACAGCAATATATGGTTTGTCCAAAATGAGCAAGGACCAATAGGGAAATAGGTGTTGTTATGAAAAACGTGATACAAACAGTAAAAATATGTCTTCTTGAAAGTGGGCCAAACAGCTAAGTGGGCCAAGCCCAACAGCAATATTTTTAAAGCCCAAAATGAGGGGTTTTATTCATGAAAATGTGTGGTGCAGAAAGCATTATTTAGTTGGTTTTAGGGGGTCTATTTATGAGAATCTAGGTACAAAAAACAATTTTGATTTTTTTTAAGGTGGACTGGGTCAGGGTGACCCGGCCCAACCAATTTTTTCCATCTGGGCACAGTAGCTGCAGTAAAGCTGCACGAAAAAAATTAGGGTGAGGGGGCTTCCATGGTGGAAGTATGGCTTCCTAAGGGCACCACCATGAGGGCTGGTGGTGTGGTGGCCACCGTGGTGTGGCTTGAGCACGACGGCAGCAAGGTGGTGCGGTGGTGGCTGAAGTTGCCTAAAAAAGAAAGAGAAAAAGAATATGGAAGAAAAGAAAACATAGAACAAACATGGTGGTGAGGAGGAGCCACAATGGTTGTGGTGGGGTGTGATGGTGATGGTGGATAGGGTGATGTGCGATGGCAGCAGTCACGGTGGTGGTGCTATGCGTGGTGGTCAGAGGTGGTGATATGAAAGAGAGAAAAAAAAATTGAGAAGAAAGGAAATGAGAAGAAAAAAGGGAAAAAAATGAGAATGGAATTTACTTGTCAAATGGCGTCGTCGGATTGGTCCTCCCTTGCTCTTCGGGATCCGTGCCTCACCCTCTTCTCTCTCCAGCCACTTCTTTTTTCCTTTGCCCGTTGCCTTTTTCTTGTGTGCTTTTATTTGTAGCTTATGTTGACCTAATGGGCCTTATGGCCCATTTTCCTTTCTTTTTGCTATTTGTTGCTCTGTTTTTCCTTTTTGTTACCTTCTCTTTTTCTTTTTTTTTACTACTCTTTTTTTTTATTATTACATTATTTTTTAGAACTGTTATATATATTATTATTTTATTTGTTATCTTTTTCTTTTTCTTTCATTTTGTTTTACTTTTTTATTTTTTTTATTTATGTTTTTTTTCTTTTTATTTATTATTTTCTTTTTTCCCTCTTCTTTATTTTCTCTTTTTTTTTTCATTTTTTATTTACCCAGACAAAATTAGGGTATGACAGTGACATTTCAACCAAAAGTTAATAGATCAATTATATTTACATAATAAATTTTGTAACAATTAATTTTGATTTAATAAATAAAATATTTTTTTATGAAAATCATAAATTTAAATAAAAATGATAATTTTAAATAAAAATTTACGAATTTATTAAAAAATATTAGAGCCGTAAATATAGATATAATATTTAATTTAACTTGTAAATACGAATATAATTTTTATTAAACCAGTAAATTTCTATTAATTAAACATATAAAAACCATAAGTTTAATAAAAATTTAATCATCGTTATACTTTTTTCTAAAAGTTATATAATACTGCCGCTTAATCTTTTATACTTAGTTTGGTTGTTAACTTTGACATATATTCAACAATGTAGCACGACTATTGGTACTGGTAGCAAGGCGGCGAGTTACTCAACAAATATATTGATCTAAAACATTTCAAATCTCTTGACATGACAATGATCTGAATCAAGAGGAACGAATACATGCATTTGCAACACATGGTTTATGTACAAATAAGATTAATGGTTTTTTGGGATATCTCTGAATTTTCAGATACATTTTTGGATTTCTAATCGATTATCTACCCGACAATCACTATTATTAACAACTTCATGTGGCTCTAATATTCAGTTACCCCTCTTCTTCCTGCTGTAAACTTCTTTAATAGGTTGTTTACTAACAATGGCCACAAGAGAAAGAGTTGGTAGAGGAAAATTTAGCAAGAAAACTTTAAATAAAATAAGGAATGAAATTTTACAAAACAAATAAATTACAATATTTTTTTTATTATTACCAAATAAAAAGACACAAGCCAAACAAAAAAAAATCTAACAATCCTTAAAAGACATATTGTTATAACTTGTTTTACACATTATTATCATCACGAATTGTCATAAACATAGATGACTTCATTAAAGAAGGACAAAATGCCACATATTCTTTTTATCCATGGACCAAATAGCCAATCCTGAAACAAAACGATATAATGCATTGTTGAAAGCGCCGCATGGAGAATTTATATTTCAAAGCTTTGAAACTCAATTCCTACCAATTCAAAGCACAATATTAGTACAGAGCATTACAATGGTGAGACTTTTGAGAGTAAAAACGTTAAAACCAATATCTCTTAAAGAAATAGACAATAACATAAAATTTCTTGTGACAAATTAGACAATTTCATCCTTGAAACTAATATTAGATATTTTACTAAATTTTATATTATTTTATTTATATTGTCTATTAGACAATAATATAAAATTTCTTGTGACAAATTAAACAATTTCATCCTTAAAACCAATATTAGATATTTTATTTATATTGTCTATTATTAGTCAAACAATATATATAATAAAAAATTATCTTTGTCATGTGTTGTTTTTTGTGCTGTCAAATATCATAATTTTAACAGATCAAACGGACTATTAATTTCTAATGAGTGATGTAAAACAAAAATAAAAATAATAAATCATATGATAGCAAATGAGATTACTCCAGATAAATAAAATTAAATACAAATTATATATCATGATGATTAAACAACAAACCATGTTATACATATCCTTTAATTCAATCATGGTATTTCCTTTACTAATACTTTTAATGTTTATAATTATTTGAAAATATACATTAGTAAAAAAAGACCAATAATTAAAAGAAAAGTGTTGCCATTTAAAAAGGATGCACATATATAGATGAAATTTGAATCGCATACCTTTTTATGAATTCTAATGCCATTAGTGACGAATAATGCGTCTTCGTATGTAGTCACCATGTATTGTTACAAGGGGCACATGTTGGATGGCTGGGTGCTCTGGTCCTCCATCGGGAGCAATGCAGTCATTGAATTCATCTGACATACCATTTATATTAATAGCATCAAGTTTTTTCAAGTTTTGAATGCCAAGAGGTACTGTCTTGAGTCCAGGTATGAAAAACAATTCGAGCCGTTCCAAAGAAACGAGTGCTCCTTCCTTGATAATGATGGATTTCAAGCTAGGGAAGCCTCCGAGACTTAGCTCCTTTAGTTTCTGAAACCCTCCATCTTCAAAATACAAAATGTCACCTTCATATGCATTGTACATGTGGAGGACCAACAAATGTGGCATATTTTGTAATGATTTCAATGGATCATCGGTTAACTCAGAACGCACTAAACTTAATTTGACAAGACTTTGAAGGTGTGGAACCCACTCTGGAAACTTTTTTAACTTCCCATCTAGGCAAAGCTTCTGAAGCATAGGCAAGGATGAAATAACAGGAATATCAATGACTTTTCTATAACCTGACTGAATAAGTAGTTTCTCCAAGTTCGTCATCTCATTTATTGAAGAACACAGTGCACTCCCTTGTCCTTCCTTGACTCTAGTCAAGCTTAAGTTTCTTAACTGCTCCAGCTTTCCCAGTTTTATTATTAGCTCTACTCCATCATCTTCATCACCATCCATATCTACATCACACAACGTTTGTAGGGATGCCATGCTTTCGAGACCATTCTTCATTTGAAACAATCTCAACCAATCACCCAAAAGATGTCGCAGTTTTCTTAGCTTGCAAATCTCCTTTGGCATTTCCTTGACACCTGTGTCCCTTATGTCCAAGGTCTCCAGGTTCTGGAGTTCTCCCATGAATTTCAAAAGCTGAGTTGGCAACTTTGAATCTCTTAAGTTTAAATACTTCAAGTGTGCTAGATTTCCCCAATTTTCAAGAACAAGACTCAGTGGACTATCTTCAAAATCTAGTACCTTCAATAGCCTATATTTTGTAGGGATTCTTTTCACAAAGTCGTTGGCTAATGTTGATTCTTCATCTTCAAATTCTTCACGTGCAAAAACAAGTAGCGACCGGGTGTGTGAGCTTTCTGTATTCTCCATTAAATCATTGGAGATGGCTCTTATTGATAAGCGTCGAATCATTCCACTTGACATCGGCTCATCTTTTTTACCAATATGTTGGCAGAAACTCAAATCCTTGAATTTTCTAAGGATCATGTCGTGTAATAGGTCATGCACATGACACCTTTTAGGTTTGCCATCTATAGTAAATTCAGACACTTGCACTAAACTTCTGCCAATCAACTCTGTTAAATATTGTTGTGCAGTGTCTTCTAATGTTTTTCCCTCTTCTTCTTCTACAAATCCTTCAGCTATCCACTGTCGAATTAGTCTTGTCTGCTTAACTTCATAGTCATCGGGATACATTCCAAAATACAATAAGCACGGTTTAAGATAGTATGGCAAATCATCATAACTGAAACCTAAAATCTTTTGTATACCAATTAAATGGGGATTTTTCTCCATCTCTGAACTTATACTTCGCCTAATTTTTTCCCATTCAAATGGAGTCTTTTCTTTGTTAGATAAAAGACTACCAATAGCCACAATTGCTAGAGGCAAACCCTTACACTTTTTAACAAAATCAGAAGATATATTCACAAGGTCTTCTGGACAATGTCCATTGTTGTGACATCGGAATGCCTTCTTGCAAAAGAGTTCCATGGATTTTTCAAAAGTTAAAGGTTTCAGCTCATGAACTTTATCAAAAGGAGAGTTCTTACAAGAGTCTACAACATCCTTGCTCCTAGTTGTGATTAATATCCTACTTCCATTGTTATTATCAAGCATGGCGTTTTCAATCTGACCCCAAAGTCCCACACTCCACACATCATCAAAAATAACAACATACCTCTTTTTTTGCAAATAGTTTTTCACTTCAACAATCAATGAATTTAAATCCATTTTAGAAATACCTTTAGGAGGATTCTCTTTTATTTCTTTGCACATCTTCTCCAACACGTCTCTCAGCAATCCTTCCACAGTGTAGGATTCAGAGACTGTGATCCATGCACGACAGCCACCAAAGTGTGCAATCACCTCCTGGTTGTTGAAAACTCTGCCAGCAAGAGTGGTTTTTCCTAGTCCTCCCATTCCTACGACAGAGATGACAATGCGCTCCACTGGTCCCTTCAATAACCAACCGATCAATTCATCTCTTGGATCTTCAAAGCCAACAACTTGAGCTTCATCAAGGTGAGGAGAAGCCGATCGAGGGTCAATCCATTGGACACTTTGGCTACCTCTGTTACTGCTTTGTCCTTGTTCAGAACGGAAGTTATAGTTTCTTCCTCTCTGATTGATTCTGTCAACAACTGACTTAATCTGCTGAATCTCTGATGCTATTCGATGACGAGGCATCAAAGTTTCAATCAAGTGAATAATCTGACAGAGTAAAGCAGCACAGCCAGGATCATGAGGCTGTTGTTCCACAAGGATCATGTATTCATCAATGACATCTTCTATGCGAAAAGATGCTTCCCTCAACTCTTTCACCC
>PYAF01005814.1:1977249-1998327 GCA_007407185.1 Glycine tomentella | reverse complement strand
AACTGACTTAATCTGCTGAATCTCTGATGCTATTCGATGACGAGGCATCAAAGTTTCAATCAAGTGAATAATCTGACAGAGTAAAGCAGCACAGCCAGGATCATGAGGCTGTTGTTCCACAAGGATCATGTATTCATCAATGACATCTTCTATGCGAAAAGATGCTTCCCTCAACTCTTTCACCCATGTTTTGATTCCCTCATTTGCGTTGCCTCCTTCTGCAGCTCTTGTATCTGCATCCTTGAGGAAAGCTTGAATGTATTCTAGTTCATTTTGTATGTCTGCAAATTCATTTTGGATGTCCCAGACCAATTTTGCTTGATCGCTTAGTAGTGGAAGCAATTTGTTTCGTGCCAAGGACACTGCCATTTCCGCCATTTGAGTGTAGCTAGCTCTAATTTCTGTCTGGGGTGTATTGTGTGATATCAGAATTTAGTGTTCTGATACTTATTTATTGATAAGTCTACAGCGAGAGGAAGACTTTTGAATATTCATTCATTCCCAAGTCTTTGTTTTTTGTTAAATATTTCGTTGGCAAGTGGAGCCCTTCATTCATTTTATTTGGTCATAATAGAGCAAGTTGTGAATATAGATTCCACAACCCAGATGGTACTTTGGGGGTGCCTGCTTACTGGACGGTCATTTATTTTAATAGAGTCAAGTTCACATTTATTTAAGATAATTGATTTGAATCGTCATAGAGCAATTTGTTGATCTCGTGAGCTAAGCTTTGTCCTTTTGCTAATTTATAAATGTAGCTAAACAATACTACTATTAGTTTTGAAGGTGTGCATCTGCATGGCTTGCTTGTCAAAATTGTATTGTGAATATAATTTTCTTTTAATCGTCTTTTTTACCAACTCTCTGTTACTTTCCCACTCTCTATGAATATAAGGGATAAATTCTCACACTAAGTGTCAAATTTAATAAATGCATAATTTTAATGTTAAAGCAAAGTAAAATTTAGAATGTGTTTAGGTAAATAATTTAGTTTAAGCATTTATTAAACAAATTCTCATCTAATGTGAGTTTCTTTTAGTAAGTTTGACTTTGAAATTTCTTGAAATATGTTTCTTTTAATCGTCTTTTTTACCAACTCTGTTACTTTCCCCACTCTCTATGAATAAAAGGGATAAATTCATGCACTCAAGGACACAGATATACGAGCCTATAGAACAATCCTGTTCAAGTAAAGTCGTGAAGTAACGCCTTAGCGTTGACTTATAAAAATATTTGGTTTTCGTTAAAAACGCCAGATGTGGGAGCTTCATGTCCCTTGTGCCACGTTTCTAACTCTTGTAGGTATCTCCTATTTTCTAACAGAATTGGTCTCAGTATTGCACAAACATGGGCACAATCTACGTCCCATGGTGTTTCCTACATTACAGCAGCAGCATTGATCCCAAATCTTCATCTTTTTTAGAAAAAAGAATAAGAAAGAATTCATTATTACTACCAGAGGCTTTGGAAAGCTCTTATTTTGATTGATTCCATCACTTCAGTCGGGGAGCTAGCCCGCAGGGATTATTACTTTTGGCGAATTAATCTGAACCATATATACTCTACAGTAGAACAAAGCTGAAACTGGGTGCATTAAAAGGATAAACTCTAATTCCAGTACCCTATTAAGCAAAGGGTATCTAAGTACATAGCCAGGAAGCTGAGATGTACACTTTACTTCCCCATATTTTCTTTTTCATTACTGGCTATGATGATTGTTGCGATAATTGTTTGAGTAGTTTATTACTTCTCTGGATTCTTAGCAATTATTTTGATTGTATTTCTTTCATTGTATTGATTACCTTACCACCTAATTGTATTGACATTTGAAGTTGCAGCATTGCAAGAACTTTTAATAGATGCTAATTTTAATGTTATGTAGAACATAATATGACTTGCCTAAGTGATAAAGAAAGGAAAAATGAAAACGTGGTTTTCAGGAAAAGCATCACTAAAACAATTGCAAGCATACCTACTGCAGTTCATTTTTAATGGTCTCAATCTGATTTGTGCAGATTATGCTATATTCCATTTTCGGGTTCCAGATCCTATTGGCATGTCATTATCTTTTATGTTGTCAAATTTTGACTGAATTTTATGCTGAATAACGCACAGAAGATTCCTGATTTTCTTGCCTTCCATCCTGGTCGTGATTCACACTATTCTCAGGTATGGCATAAATTGAAATTTAAGAATGTTGCTTCTAGGTGGCCACTATTGAATATTGATTATCATATATTCATATGATAAAGAAAGCATTATGTTCATATGGTCTCTTTTCAGGCAAAGAGTGCAGGATCTGTGCAGTTTCTTGAGAGGTTCACTGTCACATTCAAAGCCAATTGTTGAAACTACCAATTACTTTAGCATAACCGTCAGCTTTGGTAATAATTCTAAGTGACATGTTGGTCATCCATGACATATTTTCTTTTAGATATTTTTTGTTTTGGTGCCATATGTAAGAATCGTATAATTTCAGTCATTTTCAATCAATCATATTGTCCCATTCAGACAAAAGAAGAAGTTGCTAATCCACACTTAAACTTATTATGTGTTGGCTACTTTTTCTAAATTTACTTTGTGCAGGAAAAGAACACTACGCCACTCTCCTATAACATTCTTGACCTGATTTTTGTTTGTTGTTGGCTTGTTCAGGTACTTATTTACTTCACTTCCAATTACAAGTTCAGTTTGATTTAACCATCTCTGGTGATAAAGGAGTTCATGCTAGTTCTTGTTTTAATCTTTTATGGATAGGGTTTTTTAGTTTCTTCCTTGTCCCTTTTTCTGTGCCTTGTTTCTTGCAGTAGCTCAACCATCTTCAGGTTCTTCTTGGCCTGCTTCACTACTTTGTAACCTTTGTTCTCTCCCGCTACACATAACATAACCTTCAGAAACTTGTCATAGTTCTCTTTTAACAAATTTTAATCAAGATCACCATGACTTGTGAAACTTGAGATGGACCTGTCTCAGCATCAGAATTTAATACTTGCTAATGAAGAAAGTAAATAATCTCAATAAAGTCATGCTCATCCTGGTATATTCGTATATGTACTCAGAAACTGCATCAATAATTTTAAAATAACGAGTCATGTCTTCTGTGATGCTGTTGATGATTCTGAACTTTCAATTCAACATCCCTCTTAGGATTTGTGTACTAGTATTAATTTTGAACAGACTCCTACAAGTCCTTGATTGCCTGAGCCTGAAGAAGATAGGTCCCACGCAAGCATGAGTATACACACTGCAGAGATATCAGCCCACTATGGTTTTGGGTTAATTATAACTCTTCTCATGCTTTTATTGCAGTGGTTCTCAGGTGTGTGCTTCTTGATGCACCAATATTTCCAATGTCAATATGTTTTTCTGGAATTAGCCACAGGTCATATAGATTATATTCAGGACTAGCTTATAAATTATGTTATTTCTCTTGTTAATAATCAAGAAGTGAATTTAAAAGAGTGTTAAAACATTGGATTCATACTCTATTTTAAAAAATAAGATGGTTTTAATACAAGGTAAGAATTTTACTCTCGGGAATCATATTTCCAAGACTATGTGCTTGAGAATATTATTCTCATGAACATATTTGTCTGACAATAGTAATTTTAGAAGAAAAAAATAATTAAAAAAATAAGTAAAATATAAATAAATGTGGACAAATAAAATTAGGATAGGTAGTTATTATAAAAAAATAACTTCCTCCTGAGGATTCAATTTACTCATCCTTCTCCATAAGAATAAGAAGCAAGACAATTATAAATATTTTATATTCCTAAAAAATAACCATTTCTTGGAAAGTTTTTATAAAACTTGTACCAAACATGAGAATGTGTTATTTTTAAGCGCTCATTCTTGGAAATTTTGCTTGATACCTTGAAACAAATTGCTCCAGGTGTATTTATTATTTATTAACTTGTAGTGCTAATTTAAAACTTATTTTTATAATTTTATATCAATTCATTATTGAAAATATTATTTAAAAATGTGTATTTAATTATAAAATAGTTCGACTTTGCTCTAGGGATGTTTGATATAATAAACTGAAACTAGTACTTTAATAAATGGGTTCCGATTGTACGAAAGGTGCGCATTAACTAAATCAACTACTATGCCTTACGCAACAGTGTTTTTCAAGCTCTAATCCACTTGTTTTTCGTTACAAGGAGAGTAGTTCGAATGGCTTTTATTCCTGAGAAAAGGAGAGGGAGACCAAAAAGGACATCTAAGGAATTGATTAAAAGGGATCTCATGGTAAATAATATCCTTGATTATTTTATTTTTAACTAAACCAATGGCTTTGTGTGATCCATATAACTGACTTTACCTGATGGAATAAGGATATTGTAGTCGTTGAATACATGTATTCATCTTGGGCCTAGGTTTCAAACATTCAGATTTAATTTCCTGGCACTGAAATTAGTCGAAGAATTAAAATAAAAAAAATTGAGGGAAGGTAGGTTTCTAACATATATGTCCAAACATAATGGTAGAGCAAAAGGTACAACGCACATCATATTCTACGTTCTTGAACAACGAACACTTATCTCTCGTTTAGGCGTGTAAAATTTGGACTCTTGCACTTTATTTTTCTTTGGAGAAGGTAACCTATTGTTGGAGATTGTTAGGATATCAGGAGATTGTTAGGATATCAATATTTGATTATACTGCTGTTAAATTGTTAGTTACTGTAGTTGTACATAGCATATTCGTTTAGCTGTTGAGTTTATTTAGGAATTTGTTATTAGAGCCTAGTTTGTTTTTATTCTTATCTTCTTATCGTTTATCTGTAACAGCAAGCATGTATTTCATTTGCCTATTAAAAGGCTGCATACTTGAATAATACAAGATAAGTTGCATTACCAAATTTATCTTGGTATCAGAGCGCACTTAAGAACGACGCTTCCGCAGTGTGAGGAATAGTGCGAAAGCTTGCCCTATGTGAGATGGCTAGCAGCGTGATAAAACCCTCAGATCCTGGATCGCCATTTCACCTGGCAGGTTCAGATAATCCGGGAGTTTTGCTTACAAATGTAATGCTGCGTGGAGAAACCAATTATGAGAATTGGGCGAAGCTCATGAAAAACGCACTTAAAGCCAAAAACAAGTTGGGTTTCATTACTGGAACCGTAAAGAAACCACAGAAAGATGACGGCGAAGAATGGCATGCGTGGGAGATGTACAATTCGATGATCAATGGCTAGATACATAATACCATTGATGCGAAATTGCAGCCATTCATCAAGTGTTTTGATGAAGTAAAAGATTTGTGGGATGATTTGAAGGAGAGATATGTCGTGGAAAATTCCCCACGTCAATATCAACTCAAGACCAGTTTAGCTAATATAAAACAACTTGGAAATAGTGTGGGTGAATACTATACCAAGTTGAGAGCTGTGTGGGACGAACTTGAAGGGAGTAAAACTCGCTGCTTGAGCTTGAGAAGCTTCTGGCCTAGTGGGCCCGTAAAGGCATGTGAGTGTGGAGACAAGTGTGTTTACGCAAAAGAGATCGAAGAAGAAAAGGAACATGACCTTGTTTATCAATTTCTCATGGGGCTTGATGAGGCTGTCTTTGGCAATTTACGTTCACAAATTTTGAACACCTCACCTTTGCCAAATGTCAATAAAGTGTATGCAATTGTTACGCAAGAAGAAACTCATCGTAACATTGCCCGTCATCAGGTAGAACGAGACAATGTGGTGGGATATGTAGCTCAGGTTGGATCGAAAGACAAGATGGAAAGTCAAGAGCAACGCATGTTCTCTAGAAAACAAGCCGAGAGAGTAGCGTGTCCTCACTGTGGGAAAACCAACCATGATCCCTCACGTTGCTGGAACATTATTGGATTTCCAGCAAACAGAAATGGTGGACGGGGACGATCAGGAGGACGATATATACAAGGACAAGCTCATGCCATGCAGACTTGGGAGAACTATCAACAAGCCACAACACCATATCAAAGTGGTGCACTTCAACAAGCCGCTGCAGTTGCATCCTACCAGAATAATGCACCTCAACAGGTCACAACAAATTCGCTATTGACACCTGAAATTGTGAACAAGCTCATCACCCTAGTTGATCAGCCACAACCATCCAATGATAAATTATCTGGTAAGACTACTCACTCTCAATGGCTTATTGATAGTGGAGCCTCTCGACACATGACGGGATCCTTGAATTTGTTGACTGAAATCAGAAAGATTAAGTCTCTGTCCGTCACTTTACCAAACGGATCCGTTACTCATGCAGAAAAACAAGGAACAATGGTGTTTGACGCACAATTCAAACTCTCAAATGTGTTATATGTTCCCCAATTGAGATGCAATCTGATCTCTATTTCACAGCTATTGCGAAATAATAGCAAGATGGTAACCTTTGCTGATAAAAATTGCCTTTTGCAGGACCAAATACTGAAGAGGGAGATTGGTTTGGGTGAACTCAATGAAGGAGTGTATGTGTTTCAGCCCAGGCATGCTTCGGTTTCAGCAGTGCGGGCAGAAGAACCTATGGAGTTGTGGCATACCAGGCTAGGCCATGCATCTTATGATATGTTGTCTTTGATTCCAGAAATTAGTATTTCGTTGAATAAAAATGTATCTCGTACGGCATGTGATGTTTGCCAACGTGCCAAACAAACTCGATCTATGTTTCCTTTAAGTACTTCACGCAGTAAAGAAAGTTTTCATTTGGTTCATTGTGATACTTGGGGACCCTAGAAGTCTCCTTCTTCTTCGGGTGCTCACTATTTCTTAACTTTTGTAGATGATTTTAGTAGAAGTGTGTGGGTATATATGATGGCCGAGAAAAGTGAAACTCGTGATCGAATATGTAAATTTCTGGCTATGGTGAATAACCAATTTGGGAAAAAACGTAAAAATAATTCGTTCTGATAATGGAACTAAATTTAAGTCTTATAAAATGATGCAACTCTTAAGTGAAAAAGGCATTTTGCAGCAAACGACGTGTGTGCATACGCCATAACAAAATGGAAGCGTGGAAAGGAGACATAGACACATTCTTAATATTTCGTGTGCTTTACTATATCATGCAGGTATGACAACTGAATTCTGGGAAGAAAGCGTTCTAACACCTGTTCATCTGATCAACAGAACACCTACAAAGGTCCTTGAAGGAAAGTCACCACATGAGATATTGCATGGAGTCCCACCAGAATACACTTACTTGAAAACATTTGGATGTTTGTGCTTTGCTAACTTCAGACCCAAACCCAATGATAAATTTGCTCCACGATCTCGACGGTGTATTTTAATTGGATATCCAACAGGACAAAAGGGTTGGAGATTGTTAGATATCGAGACTGGACAGCGGTTTTGTATCAAGAGATGTTAAATTTCAAGAAGAAGTATTTCCATTTCGAGTAAAGATGAATGAACCTAATGTCCCTTTCCTGCCTACATCATTCCTTGATGACACTGAAGAAGTTGTAGTTGCAGAAAACATTGAAGACAGCCATGTGAAACTGCTACGATCGTACAACCCGTTTCAGATGATAGGGGGAGTTTACCTCTGTTAGACACAAGTTCCAACATATTGTCTGTTCCATTGCCATATTCCTCTCAAGACATTGTGCCTACAAGACACCAGAGAGCACGTAAGCTTCCAGCATATTTACAAGATTATGCTTGTCACATGGCTGAAACACACTCACTTCCTATCATCCAAACCAATCTCACCTTAGGTATTAAGTATCTTATGTGCAATTATGTCAGTTTAGCTAATTTCTCTAAACAACATCAAGCCTTTGTTGCAGCAATTGATGCCAATCAAGAGCCTCAAAATTTTCAAGAAGCCATGCGAGATACACGCTGGGTGGATGCTATGAGGAACGAAATCCAAGCATTGGAGGATAATAATACTTGGTACATTACAGATTTGCCTCCACACAAACATGCTCTTCCAAGCAAATGGGTTTTTAAAATCAAATATCACTCTGATGGTACGGTGGAACGATACAAGGCAAGATATTGGTGATAGCTGGAAATCATCAAATCGCTGGGGAGGATCATAGTGAGACATATGCACCGGTGGCCAAAATGGTGAGTGTTCGTACACTACTTGCTGTAGCAGCTGCCAAGAATTGGGAGCTACACCAACTCGATTTCCACAATGCCTTCTTGAACGGAGACCTAAGTGAAGAAGTTTACATGCGGTTTCCTCCCGGATTCAGCAATGGCGCCAATAACAAAGTATGTCGTCTTACCAAATCCTTGTATGGACTGAGGCAATCACCACGAAATTGGTTCTCCAAACTAAGTTCTTCCTTGACACGTTATGGTTTTGTACAATCAAGGGCAGATTATACGCTCTTTACTCTCCAAAAAAGGGATGTTTTCCTGGCACTCCTAGTGTACGTTGATGATATAATAGTGGCAGGGAATGATTCTAATGCATGTAAAGCAGTCAAGGAGTATTTGAACCAATGTTTTAAAATCAAAGACTTAGGCCCGATGAAGTATTTCCTGGGTATCGAAATTGCTCGAAGCAAGCAAGGCATATTCCTTTGTCAACGTAAGTATACTTTAGACCTCCTCTATGAATCAGGTCTGAGTGGGAGTAAGCCTGCTAACTCTCCCATCGAGCAGAATCATCGCCTCGCCTTGGATGATGGCCTAGAGTTTGACAACCCTGAACGGTATAGAAGACTTATAGGTAAACTGATTTACCTTACCATCACTCGACCTGATTTGAGTTATGCCATCCATATTTTATCACAGTTTATGCAGCAACCCAAACAAGCTCACTTTGAAGCTGTAGTCCGTGTACTTCGTTATATAAAAAGGAACCCTGGCCAGGGCTTACTTCTCAAGTCCGATTGTGACTTAAAGATTCATGCTTACTGCGACTCGGACTGGCCATCTTGTCCTCTCACTCACAAATCACTTACTGGTTTTTTTTATTATGCTAGGGTCATCACCAATCTCGTGGAAGACTAAGAAACAAGCAACGGTCTCCCGCTCATCGGCAGAAGCAGAATACAGATCCATGGCAGCAGCTACCTCGGAATTAGTTTGGCTCAAATCGTTTCTTACCTCCCTCGGTGTCACACATTCAGGTCCTATGGAGTTATTTTGTGACAACCAAGCAGCTTTACACATAGCTGCCAATCCCGTATTTCATGAAAGGATGAAACACATTGAATTAGATTGTCACTTCGTGCGAGAACATATTGTTGCCAACAACATTTTCACTGCTCACGTCCATTCGAGATCCCAACTTGCAGACTTATTTACTAAAGCATTGGGACAACGTCCGTTCTTAGAATTTCTTCCCAAGTTAGGCATTTCATCCTTACATGCTCCAACTTGAGGGGGAGTATTGTTGGAGACTGTTAGGATATCAATATTTGATTATACTGTTAAATTGTTAGTTACTGTAGCTGTACATAGCAAATTCGTTTAGCTGTTGAGTTTATTTAGGAATTTTTTATTAGAGCCTAGTTTGTTTTTATTCTTATCTTCTTATCGTTTATCTGTAACAGCAAGCATGTATTTCATTTGCCTATTAAAAGGCTGCATACTTGAATAATACAAGATAAGTTGCATTACCAAATTTATCTTAACCCGTCATTCAATTTAGGACATGTTTGTGTACATGTTGCAACAGATATTCTCTCATTCCAAGGCGTAAAACACAGAAGTAACAAGACTGTATCTTTTGAGTTTTCTGCATTGGGAAGATGGAACTACGGTGCTTTGGTTTTCTAGAACACTTTTTTACACAGTTTTGATGTCTGTTTGTGAATAATTATGTGGAGAGGTTGACCTTGTTATTTTTGTTGTTGGCAGCGAGTGTGAAGTCCCTTATTAGCATGCCATGCTTTATGTCACATGCAAGCATACCTGCTGCAGTTCGCGAGGCAGAGGTTTAACTGAAGATCTTGTGCGTATATCTGTGGGAATTGAGGATGTGAATAATCTCATTGCTGATCTTGCCAATGCACTTAGAACTGGACCTCTTTAATGTTTTCTGTTTGGCCCCCCTAAAATATTCATCCTTAAGAAGTTGGATTAGCATGTTGAGGATTTGGGAGCATTGCTATCCTGTCTTTGGATTCTTCAGAGTGGAAATTTGAAATGTTTCTTATGTGCATGCAATAAAATCCATATTTCCTATAATTTTGTTGTAACAATTGTGATCCAGACAATTGAGATTAAAAATACATAAAAAAGAAAAATTGAATTAAAGTCACATATATCAATCAAATCTCTAAAAAAATCTTCCAACAAAAATCAAATCTATAAAATTTACCTTCTGTATTTGCCAAAGAAATTAACATGATTATTGCAACTTTCATAATTCATGAAAACACATTCCACATAAAACTCCAAAACTTCAAAACCTTGCTCTCCTTCTTCTCCACAACCCTAAGTTTGTTGTAGCCAAGGATGAACAACTTTTCTTAGAAACTTTTGTTGTGGATCCATTTGAATCACACCTCTGATTCTGAAATATACCTCCTCCACAAGTGACACATTATATTTTCCAAATTCACAACTTCCTTTAAAACAATATACCCGTTTTTTTTTCATTCTAAGGAAAAACATTTATATTTCATTTTAGCGGACATTAGCTCAGATCTAGAATGATCAAATATGGTGCAACTCATACATTTAAAATGCAAGAATAATTATATTATTGCATTTGTCTCACACTTAAAATAACTTTGATTTATCTAATACACAAATGTATGAGTTTCAAAACCAACAACTCATCTTCTTTTTGACATCAACACTTTCTCCGTTGCTAGTGGTGACTTTGGAGAGAAGAAAGACTTATTCAATTCCTTGAAAAATCTATTTCAAGTCATTTGATTTGTGCACTTATTGTTTATAAGTCATACCTCTTTATTATTGGTTCTAGAATAGCAAGTAGTAGCAAATAAATGCTCCTTATTTTGTTCTTCATACTTAACAACCTAGAGTTACGGTCCCTATTGGTTCACTTTATTTTTGCAAACCTTCTCCACATGCCCTACATTTAATGTTTGGTACGAACCAACAAAAGATTTTAGTATTATTGTTCTTCAGGTAAAATAGAAACTTATTTTTTTCAACCTCCTTTATTGTTTTCTTCCTCATTATTTTCTTTCCTCCCACCAATTGACTTTTTCTTTTCTTTTCAAAATCTACTCAATCTATCATCTATTTTCTGCATTGGTATCTGTTGAAGAAATCATGAAATGCTATAAAATATAATTTCTTCCTTTATATAATACTAATATTTTCATTTCATTTCATAATTTCTATAAAAAAATTATTTTACAAGGAATCATGGAAATAATATTTTATAATTTTTGCCAAATCATTACAAAATGAAACAAATAAAAAATAAAATATTTTCCTACCTCTACTCCTAATAAGAATAATAATCCAATACAAATTCTTTTGCCACAGTACTTATTCTAAACTTAAATATAAGAGAGAAAAAAAGTTATTTTATATTTTGGACTCAAATATAATTAAATTTAACTAATTTCATCCTTAATTTAATGATATCATTCCTAAAACATCATTCATTTAATTTCAACTCTATTTTTAAGTGTTCAATTTTATTCATGATATCAACTTCTAATAGTGGATATTTTAGAAATACCCTTTTTTATTTGGAATTAGTAAAACTAAATGATTTTAACTAACTTTTTTTTATAAAAATATTTATTTTATTTATATGAGTTTAGAAGGAGTACTTATTTAATCTTCCATATAGAGTATAAAAGAGTTGAGTCAATCCAAGAAGCTCGTTTGAATACGTTGAAGTTGGAAACACCATTGGGGTTTCCCTTGTGCATTATCTTGTGTCGTTGAAAATGTCCACGCAACCTTCAAATCTTGATCTCGTGTTCATCACCAGTCTCCAAGCAATTGGGTAGCCTACTAACAAGCCTTGTTTCCTTGTGCTAATGGCATCCATTTCGAACTCAAACACAAAGAAGGGTCGTAACGTAATATCTTCTTTGTTTTGTCCCTCTCTTCAGTTGAAGAAAAAGTCCACGTAACAACATAAGCATACATTGACCTAGTCTCGTGTTCCTCACTTCGTAATTATTAATTGACGGCCATTGATTAGTCTTGTTTCCTTGTGTGGATGCCATTTATTCCATAGGCATAATAGATTAATAAACGGTAGGAGAATGCACTTAGACAATATGAAAGGATCGCATTGGAATGTCCAAAATTGGAACTTAAAATTAGAATTTATTTGTTAATTTTTAAATCTAAAGTTTTACATGTATTTTTAAAAGAAATTATAATTATAATTTTAAGATAATTTAAGAAAATTATAAATAATTATTTGAGTTGCTTTTAAAATCTTAATCAATATTTTAAAACAAATTATCAATTTTACATCTAAAAGTTAAAGATTAAGGCACTAATTCGATTAAAAGTATTAAAAGATACTAATTAATAATTATTGGTTCAAGTCAATCATTGATTCTAAAATTTAAATTCACTTATCTGACCCAATTTTTTCATTGTTTAAAATCATTGTTTTATCACTAAAAGGTCAATGTTTACAAAGTTATCTCTTGCGGGTTGCTATTCCCACTACTCAAAATTGCAATTTCTACTATGTATTTTTTAAAAAAATTTACTGTGAAAATATGAAACTTCCCTCAATCCATCCCTTCTCGTTACCCTTCTCAACCCCCACCCTTTCCCCTTCCACTTTTAAGTCTCTCTCTCTAACTCCCTCTCAATCTCATTCTCTTCCCTCAAAATCCTTTATCCTTGTTGTTTACTTCTCTCTCTTCCATTCTCTTTCATTATCTTCCCTTCTCCACCATTTCCTCCTCCTCCTCTGAGCATCCAACACTCATCCCTTATCCTTTCATTTCTTAGACTCAAGGCTATGTTAAGTTTTATTTTTTCATTTTTTATACACAATAGAAGTATGTTTTCGTTGTGTTCTTGGTGGAGAAACACAACAAAAATGTAGTTTCATTTTGTATTTTTTTTGTTTTGAAAAACCCAATAGTGAAAGTATGTTTTTGTTGTGTTCTGGGTTTAGAATCACAACAGAATCATACTTCCATTAAACAAAAAACACGTAACGAAAATACAATTCTATTGTGATTCTCAACCCAAAACACAATGAAAATGTACTTTCATTGTGTTTAGTATCATTGAAATAAACACAATAGAAGTACGATTAATTATGCTTCTGAAGCTAGAACACAACATAATTGTACTTGTGTTGTTTTGTTTTCCAAAGAGAACAAAAATGGAATTACATTTCTGTTGTGTTTTGCCTTCAAAAACACAAAATCACACTTTCATTGTCGCTTTTTTTGTTTTTTTAATAAATTATTTAATTTAATGTATAATTTATTGTTTAATTAATATTTTATGGTTCTAATTAATTTTAATTTGCTTTTTTTCTCAGATGGCTCAAACCAAGCACTGTATATATCTCAAATGCAGAGGCAAAAAGGCATCAACTAGTGACTGCATCAACATGTTGTAATGCGGATTTGTCCAGGCAACAATAATGAGAACAACAACAACCAGCACAAACATAGCCATAGCCTGAGGCAGAGCAACAGTCAAAGATATCGCATGTTGGTCATATCATTAGACCCTCGTTTAGAAGCGACCTATGGATTTGGCGATGCTTCGATCCTACAAGGACCTCATAACTAGGCATATATGGATGAGTCAGCCCAAAGAAGAGCTGAAGCTAGTCAGCCATGGTGTCCATGTTATGCTTTACTATACCCATCCACAGGTTAAGGGGTACGTGGATAGGTCAGGGCTTAAGAGACTATTTGATGCGCAGTACACATCCACGATGACACAATGATACCTCTTCCTTCCACCTTCCAATTAGAGAGATGAAAAACACCTTCGATGATGTGTCATGTCTTTTACATCAGCCTATATCAAACCAACTCCTTGATCACACAAGCATGAGCTACACGAGGAAGGACATCAAAGGTTTGTTGAGGTCAGAGCTTGGTATTATGACAGGCCAGGAGGCAGATGTTGTGACGAGAAATGGAAACCCAGTGCATTTGAGTCGATTAATGGAGTTGTATCATAACTACGTTGCTAGTGAGTCATGTGTCTAGCTGCTAGGTCATACTTGCTGCATTTACTCAGTAATACCATGTTTGCCAATAAGAGCTCGACACATGTACACCTTTGCTACCTACAATACCTCAGTGACCTGGACCACTGCCACAAGTACGCTTGGGTGGTAGCTACGCTGGCTTGTCTTTATGACTAGTTTTCATATGCGTGCTTTTATGGCAACAAGCATATAGGAGGTTATATGATGCTACTGATGGTAAAAATTGTTTTTCATATACATAATTGCTTGTTTCTTAGTACTATATGACTCTAAAAATATATTTCATGTTTTAGAGGCATAGGTGTTTGAGCATCTTCCTAACATTCCTTGCCACGAAAGTTGTTGGATTTTGAACTCAAGAAAACACTTGTGATGAAGTGGTTTCCGTTAAGGGGTACCAATAAGGCTGTTGGGACTAGGGAGTTGTTGGATTGGTTGTAAATGACTGACGTTGTCTAGTCCTCATATTTGGATTGTAAAGACATCAGACCTTTGGAGGAACAGACATACTACTCTAGCTACAATAGAGTTAGGATGGACATGTGGTCATATCTATCGAATAGGGTTTTGAGGTAGTTCGAGTATGTATAGAGGATTCCTTTGTTGGCACTAGAGCATCCTCATGAGTATGAGAAGTGTGATGAGGCATGGGACGATTGGGAGTAGCATGTGGTGCCATTGTGCAAGGCTGCTCCACATGGGGCTCCATGGGTGTGCACTACATGAAACCTCCCTTGGTATTATAAGCACTCACATCCCTACATGATTCCGCCACGAAAGGGAGAGCCACTCCATAGTCCTATATGTATTATGCCGCAGCCATGACCTAGTGGTGGTCAAATACCAAATTATGTACTAGGTGTCATTTACTCCATCAAGTAATGCAAACAATATTGTCATCATTTTGTTTTTATAAGTAATTAAAAAGTAATTATTGATTGCATTGTTAAATATTTATGTAGGATCAATTCCATATGATGTTAGGGTCCATGTAGAGATTGTCAAACATAAGAGTTGTACTTAAAGGCACAGATAGTCATCAAGTTATACAACAACATTTGTTGATGGAAAAGGAGGCTCTTGCAACTAGATGTAGCTCAGTTGAGGATCAACCCAAGAAGAAACCCAACAAAGCTGGTAAAGGAGGTGGCTTGACCATTGTTATCATTATGTGTTTGACTTATATTTGCCTTGGTAGAGGAGATGGATGTATTGTTTTTTTTATGTTCTATGAAATTTTATTTTACGTACTTATATTCTACTTATGTTTGTTGTGTTTTTATGTTTGCTCCAACAACACACACCTAGTAATCTAATTAATTAAAAACAAACAATTAAAGAATGACATTTTGATTAAATTCAGAAAGCAAACAACGACAACTAACATGAATTTCATCAATTAAAAACATGACTACTTAGGCTTATCATCTTCATTAAAGCTTGTTGTCGCCATTAACCCACGTATCAAAACGATGATCTCTTTGACAGATCTTGGTTTTCTTGGTTTACATAATAGGGCAAGGATTCTTCTAAAGATCAACTAACTATCGCATACAATTCGATCGAACCTTTAGAACTAAACTGTGAAAAGATGAAAAACATTTTTCTCACATCATTGTCGTATTTAAGCTTCATACATTCGTAGTCAAATCAACCATCACCTACATATACAGGCTTACAGTAAAAAACCTCAATTATCCTTCTTCCACCTCCAATGACATTTGTAATTGTTTTTCCCAAAGCAACAAGCAATACTTTCTCACTATTTTTTTTTTGAATCATTAGCACATTCAAACAATACTCCCTCACAACTTAATACCACATCACCATCATAATATACAACAACAACTCCCTTCATCTTCAACCCAATATGGTGAAATAGTCCTTCAATACAATGCAATGAGTTGCCTCAGACCACTTGAATTTATTAGCATCTTGTATTATTCCTCTGAGTCAATTATCATCAATGATAAGATTGTATCAACAAAATAGACGGTTTAGATTGTATCAATCTCTATAAAGGCGCAACTGGCTTGTCAGGTCGTCATAAATATGATTGTTAAATCACAATATAAAATATTAATTTTTAATTTTTTTAAAAAAATGCCTTTTTTTAAAAAAATACAACATAATCATGATTCTATTATAAAAGAGGTGGTGAAAATTAAAAAAAATAAAACATAATCAAAATTCCGTTGAATATTTTTTAGTGGAATCAAATAACATAACGAAATTATGATTCAGGTGTTATTTAAGGGTAAAAAAAGTTTACACAACGGAATCGTGTTTGTATTGTGCAAAAGGGGGATAAAAAATAACATTGAAAATATGATTTTGTTGTACAATTTTACAATGAAAACATACTTTCATATTGTGATTCTTTTCATCCCTTTTTACAACATAAAGACAATTATGTTGTGCCTTTTTTATGGGACAGTTTTGGAATAAGGTAAATGTGTTCCACGTGGCTATTACCATTAGCAATTCAATGTAGTGCTAATAACAGTCCCCTGGCCTTATCTTTTATGTGACGTGATAATCCAACTCAAATCAAACAACTTGAGTTTTGTAAGACTGATTTAGTTTGAATAAAAATATTTTTAAAAAAAAAATGACCTGATTGGATCCTATTTAATTTAATTGGTTTGATGATTGATCTCTTTTTTCCCGACTAAACTAATCTCAGTTAATTATTAATATATCAAATAATTTTATTAAGAAAATATAAACATTTTTATTATCAAACTAGTATTTTAACATATGTAAAAGTACACAAAAAAAATTATTTTATGTAATTGGAAATTATAATAAATAGATATTTAATATATAAATTATATTTAATTGAAATACTTAATAAATGAATAATTTTAAACATATAAGTATTATTATACATTTACAATAAATAATTTATATTATGATTAAAAAAACTAACTATTTGATAAAAAATTAAATGAAATCTGGAAATTTAATTTAGAAATACAGATAAAAATATATATTAAAAGAAATTAATGGTGAAGAAAATCAAATATACATATAAAGATAAAAAAAAATGGTTTGAGTTAAAGACAAGTTTAGTTTGAGAATTTGACATCTCTAATTCTAATAATGTCAATCATATAATTCACATTCGAAGTGAGATTTGCCTTTTTTTTTTTTATCAAAGTCTTTCCTATATACGCGATCGGGATTGAATATTCTTTGTCAAAATGTTTAAGGAATTCAGAGAGAAGTGGTAAGTTTGATATCTCTTACCAATATTTATCCATAAAAAAAAAAAAAAAAGTAGACTCTCTTTACCCAAAGCACCACTCTTCTGCTTTTTTTTTTTCCATTAAAGAAGAAAAAAGAAACACCTTGCAATTTGTCCACGAGACCCTTACCAAAACTGGATTCTGGACCACCAGTTGTTTATGTTGCTTTCCTTTTCTTTTATTTTTTTTGGGGTGAATATGTTGGTTTGCTTTTACAATTGCTTTGTATTGTATCCCTTTATGCGTACGTTGACACCTCAAGAACATTAATGCGTCCCAAATCCAACAATGCTACTTTTGGGTCTCTTTAAGTAAAGTATAAGTTTGCCTTAAATTTTGGGAATATATTCGAAGTGCTTGGTTACCTAAGCAAGCTAGTGCTCGATCCAAAAGCATGGAGGATTTACAAAAAAAATGAAATAATTATTTTTCTACGAGACACTGAATCCATCACTAGTACATGTTCATTTGTCGTTATGAGCATACATGCCCAATATCAGTGGAAGCTTTAATCATCAAAATTAAATATATATACTTATGAGTGAAGTGTGACGACCCATTTTGCTTACCATGGCAATTAAATTCTCACAGCTAGAAATTGTTTTTTTAGATATATTATTAGTGCGAAATAATCTATGTTAAAAGCAATTATTAATCTTTGTCATGTGAACATATATAAATAAATACTTCTTTTTTAACATAATTTATTTTCTATTCAATTCCAAAATTTGAATTTTAAATTATTTAATTAAAAGACACAAATCATTATTATTTATGTAAGATTTTCACCATTATTAGTTCTAAAAGTTGCTTTTGTTTCCCAGATTTTGAATATTAAAAAAAAAAAAAAAAGGAACTGTATATACAGAATTTGATATATAGAATATGTTAGTAGGACCAACATGATGCTTTTTTTTTCTTTTCTGGGCTAGAGATATGGCACTCAATTTTTCTTTTTGGTTGATTACCTGAAAAACAATTTGAAGCATGCGTATGCAACATTTAACCTAATATATGTAGCAGCTCATTATTGTAATTTTTTTTTTTTTAGTTTAGTTCTTATCCTTTACAAATTTTCAGCACCACAAATTGACAATCATAGACTATATCTTAGCGGTATATTTTGTTCTTTCTTTTGTTCCTTAATCCTTTACGTACCAATCAGCCCTTTCTGGATGTGTGGAATCAGGTAGGCTCAAACAAAGAACTTATTCGTTTTAACCCCTCCTCCATTTAGATAATTATTGTTTATTTTTAAATAATTTTCTTATGTCTGCTCTTTCAAATTTGCTTACACCTTCATATTTACCTTTTTTTATTTAATGTTATTTTTACAAATTTTTGATGTGTTCATTCTCTCGATTTAATTTAATTTAATTTTGGTAATAATGTCATGTGTACAAGTATGATCAAAGATTACTAAGTTTCACTAAAGATTAATCTCATAATAATTAACTTAAATAATCGACACTTGAGGAATTATTTTATTAGTTAATAACGTAAACACTAACCATATATTGAAATTAAGTTATTCGTCTAATTCATTATCTAAAATAAAATCTTATAAATACACAATTATAAGATAAGGATACTTGTCAATTTGTCAATTGTGATTAAGGAAGAAGAAAAAATATTGAGAAATTATTCCTATTTCAATGCCTCATTGCTTAATTGAATATACTGTCAAACAGATAAGAATTTTTTATTGATTAAAATTATAAAATTAATATAGAATATTATTAAATATAATATGAGATCTACAAAAATTTGACATTTTCAATAAATTTCAATTATTAAAAAATATAAAAAAAAATTGTATGTGTTCAAGAAAGTATATCAAAATGTGTTCCTAAGATTTGTTAATCTTGATAAATTGATTCTTGACATCAAACTAGGTCATTGCTCCCATGGACCATTTTGGGTAAGAATTATTAGCTGTTAGATTAAATGGTTACTACAACCCAGCACACACCGGATTCCACAACCCTCTCCCACTAATTTCTCTTGCAACTATTGGCCGTTGTTGTGTGCTGTCGTTGACAAGTGGTCGTTGATAAGTGTAGAATTTCTAAAAATTAATTAATTAAAAATTTATTTTTATTTATGAAAAAATTTATCTCATTTTTTTTTTCTTTTAAAAATGTTTGTATAGAAGTTTAATTAATTAAAGAGGCATGACATACTTGTCTTTTACTCCATATAATAATATGAATAACTCAGATATGGGGCACTCAAAATCAAATTTCGGTTTCTTCAATTCTTTAACATGGTTTTCTTGCTAGACTCAGATCCCCAAACTCTTGCGTCCCCCACCAAGTCCTAGAATATTTTACAAAATCCCTATATGCGATTCATGTAACAATTCTATTTTATTCAACAAAACAAGGTGCGGCATAATATTGAAGTTGTTAACAAACTTCTGTGGAATGATGCCTTAAAGAATATAATTGGTAGAATTTTCATTATCATATTATAAGGTTTATTCAATTTTTTATTACTTATAATAGGTTATTTTTGTTTTGTCTTTCTTAAATTTTATTTTTGTCAATTTTGATCCTTATAAGGCTTTATTTATCCTTGTTAAGTGATGGCATAACTAATAGAAATTGAAAAACAAGTTTGATGTTTCTTAAATAACATAAATTAAAATTAAAATCTTCGGATATAAAAGGAACTAGTATTAAAAAAAATTACAATTTTATAGAATCTAAAACAGTGGTATCATACTCACATTAAGCATTAAAATGAAAAAAAAAAACAAATATAATGAGGAACGAAATAGACAAAAAAAAAATAGAACTATAGCAAAACAATTTTTCATTATAAGGATAAAAAAAGTATATTTAAATCCACATTATGATTATTTTCCTTTGTATCCTTGCTTTGAACGTCCCAATTTGGTCATAGAATTTTAGATGTAGCAATATGATCCACAAAGGTAGTTGGCCTAATAGATCGATGGTCAAAGAAGTGAGAAGATACATTTAGTTGGTCAACCAGGCTAACCAAGAAAAATAAATTATTAAATTGATCGAACGGATAAAAGGAGCATTCATTGGGTCTCTTCTTAAGCCTACTTTTCTAGCATCAAATTAATGTCTCTCTTGTCTATTTTTATACGTACGTTGCCACCAACTACAGTTTATTAATGACTTGAATTGATGAACTTTTAAAATCTTAAGAGATGCATTTTACACATTTTATCTGCATCTATCCAAAATACATCTTTGTCAATCATTTCAAACTATTTTCTCTTAAATTTTTTGTCTGCGTGTTTGAATTTCTTAACCGGTACCGTATATTCATTTTAATCAAAACATACCAGCTTATATCATTATACTCTCTTTGAATATATTAAAATAACTATATTGAATGAGGGCATTCTTATGAGTCATTAATCAATAAGAACATTTTTAGGAATTTCTTCTTAAGATCTTATACCTTTTAAATTATCTTTTTAAAATTTTTTATCAATAGTTAAAATAATTTTGCATTACAAAATAAATATTTTATCATAAATCTAAAATATAATTTATATGTTTAAAATATTTTTTATTTTATATTTTAATTATAATATAATATATATATTTAAAATATTATTTAATATAAGTTTTAATTGTATAAAATAAACATCTAACTTGTACATTACAGGGGTTAAAATACTACTAAATTATTTATTATAGATAAGAATATAATTTATTTAATTAAAATATATTTATAATGATTTTATTGT
>PYAF01005814.1:1934623-1967517 GCA_007407185.1 Glycine tomentella | reverse complement strand
TTGTACCATCTAATGATCAATTGGCAGATGTATTTACAAAGTCTTTGAGGGGTCCTCGAATAGAGTATATATGTAACAAGCTTGGTGCTTATGATTTATATGCTCCAGCTTGAGGGGGAGTGTTAGAAACAATGTGTTTAGAAGTCCCACATCGTCTATATCTCTTTGTATATGTCCTTTGGTTTGTTATATAATAAGATTAATGTTGTGTAGTTAAAACACAACAAAGATTACAATAAATTCCTTTTGTATCTATTGATATTCAACACTAACAATTGGTATAAACTTGGAAAGAGTGTATGGAGGATTTTTCAGAGGCTGTAACATGTGTACCACGACATAACAATTAGTGTATATGTTGCAGTTTTCTTTTAAGTGTCTATATACAATTTATAGAAGAACATTGTGCATAGTGCATACTCCTGTTTAGCTGAAGTAGAGAGAAGGTTCATTAGCTCCTTGATTGTGATTAGCTTTGAAGCTGGCAAATTGTGTATAGCGGTTTGGCTCTTACTTGTGGATCTTCTCTAATAAGATAGATATATTCATAATTTTAAGATTACGGGACAATTTCGTGCTACTATATACTCTCTCTTTAGTATATATTGTAATATTTTACTGTATCACACCCTACACAATTTTCATACAACTTTTGTCATGTAAATAGTTACATGAAATCTTCTATGTCCACACTAGGTGAAGAATGCCAATCGTATTTAGTTTATATAATCATCATCTTGTAATTTTTGATGGGGCCAAGATAGGCGTGTCTTGTCTCTTGTGAGAGTCTAGCCCTAAAAACACTAAAAAGTGAGCTGCAAACTTAAGCCATGCTGCCCTTTGGAAGTTTGTATTAACCTCGAATCCTAATCATTAATAAATAATTGTAGACATGCACTTACCAAATTAAGAGTGATAGAAATGCACTACCAAATTACAATTCCTTGCTTAATGAATTTGGCATAATTAGTAATTGAACATTAAGACAGGAAGTTAGGAAACACTCTGATTACTCCTTATTTGTATTATTTATATTGCCTGATCTTAGCGCATGTATGTTCCTGTTTGGTGTGGGACTAAGTTGTAGTTAAACTTTCTTGTATCTTTTTTCTCCGTGGATTGCTAAAGTCTGGCTGTACTCGAGAGTAGATAAATACACTGGAAACCAACGAAAAGAATGGAAAAAATAAAAATGAGGAAGAGTGTGTTGGATTGTTCACTTAAACATCATCTTATCTATTCTAATACTTGAATGCACTGATGCAGCCAACCTAAATGTGCCTATTGCTCTTCGAAAAGGTACTAGATTTTGTACTGCTCACCCTATTTCTCATCATGTCTCGTATGAAAAGTTATCCCCAGCTTTTCGTGCTTTCAACACTATTTTAGACAGTACAAAAATACCAAAAAACATCCAAGAAGCACTTAATGACCCAAAATGGAGGAATGCGGTCTTTGAAGAAATGGATGCACTTAAAAAAATGAAACTTGAGAATTTGTAGCATTACCTAGAGGAAAGAAAATAGTAGGTTGCAAGTGGGTATTTATAATAACCCTGAGTCCTAGCGTGGACGGTGTGAGCAATCTGCGCGGATAGCGCTGGTTTTCTGCAGAATTATTCTGCAGAAACCAATTGTAGAAGTGTGGCACGGATGGCGCCAGTGTGGTGCGATCAGCGCCATGCCTCTGGTGTGTGGCGCGAGTGGCACCAGGATGGCGCGAGTGGCGCCATAGGTTCTGGGGGTTGACGCCTGGGGCATCAGGTTGGCGCGGGTGGAGCCAAATAACCCAGAGGACCTGTTCTTCTTTGCAGTGGGCACGAGTGGCGCCGGTCTGGCGCGAATGACGCCATTGGTTCTGGAGGTTGGCACGGTGGCGCCATGGTGGCGCGAGGGGCGCCACAAGTACTGGAGGATGGCGTGGATCGCACAGGTGTGGCGCGGTTGGCGCCATGGGTTCTGGAAGCTGGCATGATCAGTATGGCAGCTCGGGCAGACCCACTATAAAAGGGTATTTTACGAGTTTTTGGCCCAAACTTCCCTATCTTCTTCCTCCAACGACCTTACCTCCATTGTTGAGTGCTCAAGCTTCCTAAACCTTTGGTTGTTCACGAAATCACCTCCCTTAATCCTCTACTGTGTTGGAAAACGCTTGGTGAGCTTGAATCCTTCATCATATTCCCCTTAGAAACCCCACATTTGAGAATCCCTTTCTCAAGGGAAATTCATATAACTCAAGTTCGGCGAGGAACGACGGCGATTCACGGACACCCGAGCTAGGGGGAGTGGTTCAGAGGTCTTCCTTGCCATCTTTGAGGTAAGAAACTCGAGATTCACCGCTTGATTTGTGAGTTGGGGTTTTGAGTGAATAGTGACTCACTTCTGATAGAGCTAGTATTAGCCTTGGGTCCTTTAGAAACATGTGTTTAGAATGTTGTGAGGATGAAGGATTAGCTCTCATATGTTAGTTTGGTGAACTTTGAGTTGTGGCTCTATGATATGCATGTATGGTTGATATGCTGAGTTGCTTGGCTATGTTGTGACATGTAAGAGCCTTAGTATATGGTATGGATGTGCCTAAGAGGCCATATGAACTGTGTCTCATGTGTGATATGAACCGTTCAAGCCATATGTGAACCCTTGAGCCTTTGGGCTGTTGAGAGCTTTAAGCTCATTGTTTTTGGCTTGTGTTGAGTCTGAGGTGACTCTAATGCCATGTTGAGATGAGATAGACCGTTGTGGGTCTATAAGATGGCTTGTGAGTGATGAGCCTTGATGAACCTTAAGTTAGAGGACTTGTGGTTTTGGAAAGGACTGAGGTTTCTTTCATGGTGACGGTTGAGGACCGTTGTTATGTTGTGCCTGATATGGCTAGATTGATGTTTGATATGTTCTTGTATGCCTTGTATAGGGCGTGACGCCGAGGGTGTCAGTGGCGTGGGCCACAGAGCAAGGGAAGAACTGCAGAGCTCAGCTTTGCCAGGTAAGTTCTTGGTCCCTTAGGGATGTTTCCCACTTGCTTGTGCTCCACCATACTATGAGGGAGTGATGGTTGCATTCATGATGCATGCATTGATGGTTGTTGCATCCTCATAATGATATGTATGCTTGCATTTATGCTTGAGAAATGTATGATACATGTTGATAGATCTTCTGGCTAGTTAGATAGATATGGACCTCCCTAGGAGATGGGTTTCCTCCTAGTTTGGTTTGCTCATGGTTGATGAGATCCCAGGGGTCGGTGATCCCTCAAGACCAAGAGATAGGTGTGTACCGTTGCGATTGATTGCCTATTCTCGGAGGTACCATATACGTGCGTCCATGCGTAAGGGGTAGCTCCCGATGGGATGACATAGGTATGAGTTTCGGTCTCACACTAAGGTTGGCGTTGATGAGATCCGCCGTTCATAGAGCAAGATGACTTACTTGTATTGTTATGAGGGCCGGGAGGTCAGATTGTTTGTGATGCCTGATGACTTGTGTCATGGAGAGTGAGCTAGGTGGAGGAGATGCCTCCAAGGATCCTGAGCTTACTGAGATGTTTATCTCACCCCGTGTGGAGCTTATGTTATTTCAGGTGACGCTTCTGGCAGAGAAGAGCAGTCTCAGGGCGGGAGGCCCAAGTAGAGACAACATGTGCTTGGCTGTGAGGCAGCTTGAGGAGAGCTTGGTTGTTCAGCTTTTTGATGAGTTATTGTACCCTTGTAGAGGGAAGATGTGTGTGTGCACAAATGTATTCTTTTGTTATGTATATGTTGTGTATGCCCTCGTGTGAGGAAGGATCTGTGAGATCAAAAGCATTTGGATGCTTATTCTTTTGTATAGACACTTCGAGTGTCAGATGTTATATATGTACATAACCAACTTATGTTATGTATTGATGTTTCCTCCTGTTATATCTGTTGAGATATTTGTGTTATCTGCCTATGATTATGTTTATGAGATCTAGATCAACAGGGGTTTGTCATGCTTTGTGATGAGCTATTTTATGAGTTCCATACATAATGTAATCAAGAAATATGGTTTTCGATTTATGCTTCTGCAAAAGTTTTAAATTAAAGTGATTAAACACTAATTTGATAATAATCATAATGTTAATACACCGGGTGCACACGGGGTGTTATAGTATTCACAATAAAATTTAATGCAAATAATAGCATCAACAAGTATAAGGCTAGATTGGTTGCTAAGAGATTTACTCAGATTCATGGGATATACTATCAAGAGACATTTGTTTCAGTTGTCAAACTTAACACTATTCGAGTTCTACTATCATTTGCTGCCAACCTTGATTGGCCCTTGCAACAATTAGATGTAAGGAATGTCTTCTTGAATAGTGATTTACATGAAGAAAGTTTATATGGATCCACCACCTGATTTTGAAAATGGAGACGGTTCAATATGCAAGTTGAAGAAGTCTTTCTATGGACTTAAACAATCTCCTAGATAGTGGTTTGAGAAGTTTACTCAAGCTGTGAAGGTAAGATGATTCCTCCAAGACTGATCACATTCTATTTTATAAACACTATGACAGTGGAAAAATTGTTATTCTCATTATTTATGTTGATGACATAATTGTCATACAAAATGATTGTGAGGAGATAAGCTCTTTGAAGCAGTGTTTAGCTGACCAATTTGAACTGAGGGATCTTGGAGTTCTCAAATATTTCCTTGGCTTGGAGGTTGCTCGTAATAAAGCAGGAATTTCTTTAACTTAGAAGAAATATATTCTAAACCTATTGCAAGAAAAATGAATACTTGGGTGCAAGCCAGTAGAGACTCCAGTTGATCCTAATATTAAATTGGGAAATGAAGATGGGAAAGAAGTTGACAAAGAGCAATACCAGAGGTTGGTGGGTAAGTTGATCTACTTATATCACACTCGGCCTGATATTGCATTTGCGGTTAGCATGGTTAGTCAATATGATGTGTTGCAAATACATCTTAGTTTTAGGCTAGTTTTAGATTATAATTTAGATAAATAAGTTAGGAATTAGAATAAAATTAGTTAGTTTATTATTAATTTAATTTAATCTCATTTCATCACCATTTGTGCAATTTAGGGCTTAAAGGAGGAGAATTAAAGCCAAAGGAGGGAGAAAAGCAAATCTGAAGTCCCGCGCGAGTCGCGCCAGACCTCGCGCGAACCACGCCACAAGCAAAATCATAGCTTCTGTTTCGAAAGCCTCGCGCGATCAGCGCGGGACTCCACGCGATAAGCGCCACAAATTCGAATCAACGATGCGAGTAGCGCCACAAGCCGCGCCATCAGCGCCATGGAATCGTTGTTGCCTTATTTAAAAAGATTGACTTCGAAATTGGCACAGAAAATAGACTTTGTTACTCTAATTAAATCTATCTATAAATAAAGGTCTCTGGGGACTGAACAAATCATCCAATAATCATCTAGCAATCATCCACACACCTCTTCATACTTCTCTCCATCATTCTAAAACATTGGAAGGCAAGAATCAAGGCTAGGTCACTGCAGAATAATGAGTTATTTGACAGCTTTGGTTTCGCTGAAGCCTATGGCAGGCTAAACCTTGTATTGTGGGAAGGCCATGAACTGATGTAAACTCCTCTGTAACTTGACTGGTATTGAATGAGAATTCTTATTGTTTTATTTTACTCTGTTCTTTATTGTTTGATTCTTATTTAGAACTGGTCATTCTATTTAGATATTGAGGGTTACGATTCGCAATGGGGACGTTGGGATTCTAATTTCTGACCTTAGTAAAATAACAGTTGTTCATCACCTAGGGATAGGGATGCATGATTGCGGAACTTTATAATATAGTCTTTTGTATGCTTAACTCGACAGATTTCACCAAGGAATTGGGTCTTTGATTCAGGTTAAAGGATTAATTCACTAAGGAATTAGGGATTAACTAGAGTAGGAAAGATTTATTCTCCGAGCAAAAGAATTCGGAAACCCTTATGTTATATTTTCTTAATGCTTAGTTTGACAGAATCACTAAGGGCTTAGGATTCTCGATCGAATTAAAGGGATAAGTCGCTAATTATTTAGGATTTACGAATTTATGAGAGATTTATCATTTGTGACCAAACTTGATAACCTAGTTGAGTGAAAGAGGTAGTGAACGTTAGGGATTGTGCCTGACCACAATTCTTTCTTCCATCTATAAGACTTCAATCTATTTTACTGTTTATTTTAATTTCAGTTTATTCAACTCTTCAACACACAACAAATTATCCAAGAATACTTTCTTTTTCCTTCCAATCACTTAGAATTAATTTTGCTGTGAATTTCAACCCAATCCCTGTGGAGAACGATACTCTACTTACCCACTTTATTACTTGAAAATGATCGGTGCACTTGTCGTACACTTATAATCGCACAACACAATTCATGCATTATTCTAAGGAAAAACACCGTAGTGCAGTTTATAGAATCCTCAAGTACCTCAAAAACACCCATTGTCAAGGAATGTTCTTTCAAAGGGGACACAAGAGGATGATTAAAATCTATATAGATGCAAATTGAACTGGCTCAGCAATGGACCGAAGATCCACTTTAGGATATTATACTTATGTCTGGGGAAATCTTATGACCCGGAGAAGTAAGAAACAAATAGTTGTTGCAGAAACAGTGCAGAAGCAAAATTTCGGGATCTAGCCCATGATATTTGTGAAGGAATCTGGTTAAGAAGACTTCTTGAGGAATTGAAGATCTCTTATTCGTTACCTGTCAAATTGTATTATGATAATAAGGCTGCTGTCAATATTGCTCAAAATCCATTTCAACATGACAGAACTAAACATGTGGAGGTTGATCGTCATTTTATTAAAGAAAAATTGGAGGATGGTAGTGTATGTTTGTCATATATACCTACCAAAGAGCAGACGAAGAATATTCTTATTAAAGGATTATGCAAGCCCACCTTTGAGGATTTAGTTAGTAAGTTGGGAATGATTAATATATACCTCCTAACTTATGAGGGAGTGTAGAATATTCTAGAGTATCTTAGTTAGTTGTATTGTGTGAAGTATTCTAGAGTATTTGACTTAGTTGTATTGTTGGAATATTCTAGAGTATTTGAGTTTGTAATCTATATATATAATGAACCCTTTGGTTTTTAATCTGTATAAATGAATAAGAAGATTCATATTACAATAGTTATAATATAAGAATAGATATTAAAAAATACAAAAAATTATTTTTAAAGATTTGAAAATTTTAAAATATATAAAACGAGTTGTGTTTACTTGATTAGTTGATGAAAAATGTTAACAACACTTTCTCTTACACTCTTTATGATTAGATAGAATTTATTCAAAATTTTCAATTTTTGTAAGTTTTGCTTCTAACCAATTATAAAAAGACTATTCAAAAGAGAGTGTTAGAAACCATGTTGTTGACATTTCTTAGTTGATATTGTACTTAAAAAAGACTAAAATGTAATTTTCATCTCTTTATTTTTTTTGAATCCACTATTTTAGTCTTTCAAAATTTTAATTAAGACATAAAAGCCTTTTTGGATACATTGCTAGAAGTACTTTTGAGAGCTTTTCTATTGAAAAACACACTATATTTTTAATTCACTTTTAAAAAGTTCACAATTTTAGTTTCTTATTTTTTAATTGAGATATTTTATTTTTCACTTTAAAGAATTTACAATTTTATTTCCTATGGTCAATTTCAAAAGTTGATTTATATATTTCATAAATATTGATGGACACATGTCTATTTATTATTTATATGACAATTATTTTGTTTAAATTATTTAATTGTTAACAAACTTAATTTATTAAAAAATACACCGTCAAAATTGATAAAAAGACTACTAAAATTAATAAGAAGACTGAAATCATATATTTTTTAAAAATGAAGAACAAAATATTTAAATTCAAAATAAAAACAAAATATCTTAATTATAAAATAAGGAAACTAAAATCATCTATTTAAAAAAATAAAAGAATTAATGAAAATTACATTTTTAAAGTAAGCCGCCTAACTCCTACCAAAGAGGCAGTTAGACGGAACAGAAGATTCCAAAGGAGTCATTCACTTTTATTTTCTTTTCCATTAATTATTCAAATTTAATTAAATGATTAAATTAATTTGATTCAATATATGCCAAACTGTGGAAAAACTCAAACAAGAAGCAAACATAACACCGAAGAGAAGGCCACGAAAAAAAAGAAAAACCCAGAAAAACTCTGAAGAAAAGTTCGTTGCTTTCTGCTTCACTGCGAATATGAACGGAGGCCCATCTGGTTTCAGTGCGTCAATCTCTTTCCCTAGCCAAATAATCATCTGGGGTGTTCATTTTTCACACCCCCTTTGTCTCTTTTGTGTCAAAAATTTCCCCCCCTTTTGATTCGTTTTTATGATGTTCAAATGCTTTGTTATGTGTTTGTGTGTTCGCAGCAAATGCTCCCGTCACAAGGGCTATCATCATCACTTCGGCGCTTTTCACAATCTTCTTTGGGATCCAAGGCCGTTTCAGCACTCTGGGGTTGTCGTATCAAGTGCTCCTTTTTACCTTTTCTTTTTAATTTTCCGTTCCTTTCTACTGTATGTAATAATTGGTGATCAGGCACAATGTGTTGTTTTAAGAACGTTGAACTGGGTTTTGTGTGTGATATTCATGTGTGTTTAGGACTTAAGGAGTGAATTGTCGTTTGTTTTTTAGATTTTGATCCTTAATTAGTTTGAATCCCTTTTTTTAGGTAATGATTTGGATTTATTTAAAATTGCCTGACATGATATGTCAATTTGGTATGATAAGGGTTTATAGGATTGATCCATGTGGTAAAACCTACATTGATTTAAAATTGAGCTGCAGATTCATTTCGTTATTTCTCTTTCAATTGTAGTTAGGGATAATGCCATTAATGAAAAAATCTGGTGGGAGAATAAATATTACTTGTTCTTTATTTGCCCTTCTGGAGTATTTAAACACTAGAAACACTGGAACTGTGTTATTTATTGCGCAGGCGTGAACTTATTGTGCATTAGCTACGTAGTTTTTCTTCTTTCTTTTATCCACAAATGTTAGTTGTTAGTTTGTTATTTTTTTTTAGCAGGGGGATTCGAACCCATGGCCTATCCCTGCCCCCCTTCTCTCTTTTACTACCAAACCAACCTGATATCTACATTAGCTATGCAGTCTAACCCATTCTTTTCTCTTTTTGGCAGGATATTTTTGGAAAGCTTCGCCTTTGGAAGTTGGTCATTTCCATATTTTCCTTCTCATCAACACCAGAGTTGATGTTTGGATTGTATCTTCTATATTACTTCAGGGTCTTTGAGAGACAGATAGGTTCCAATAAATACTCGGTAAGTAATTTGTATTTTGTAAGTTTGTAGTTCGGAGTTTATGTGCCATCTCTAGATATATTTTTGGAACTGAGTTCTGGCTATTAAAAACAATAAGGTATATGATTAGTTAGATTGGTTTGCAACATTTCCCCCTGTTCAAAATAGCCACCTATCCATCATCAACATGTGCCTTGTTGCATTGTCAGTGCTATTATGTTCATTTTTAAAATACCATATCTACTTCCATCATTGGTTCGCCATCTGCACGACAACCTTATGATGCACGTGCACACAGTAGAGGGGAGAGATGTTTTTCTGTACCTTATATGTGGTTTCAAATATCTGTGGCTGCCATTATTGCAGGTCTTTATTGTGTTCTCCATATTAACTTCACTACTGCTTGAGATCCTTGCTGTAGCACTTTTAAAAGGTATTGTTCTCAATATTGATCTTCATATGACTTTCTTTTACTCTTTTAACTTTGATTAATCTCCATATATGATTTTTCTTGCTATACATTTTGCTTAATTTTTTGGTTGTGGATGTCATGCCTGTTCATGTGCCGAATTTTCCTTCTTGACTGTTTTTTGTCTCATCTTTTGACTTTTTATAGCATTTGGTGACCTTTTCTCTAATACCGATTTAGTGAGGAACACATATAGCAGGATATATGGTTCATTGTTTATGAGGGGTTCCCTTCATATGATATGCTAATGCCAATATAACTTCTTACTTTCTTAATTTGAACCTCTTTGGTGCCTTCCTTTCTCTGTACCAATAACAAAATGTCTCAGTGCTATTTAGGCAAGGCCAAGAAAACGGCTTGACAGTGCACATTTTGGAGTACATAAAGTGGTTTCTGTTTTGAGTTTGACCATAAAGAAGTTAGAGTTTTGCATTTGAAGTTTTATTTAAAATTTTAATTCTTGAAGTTATTACTATAATATTCAAAACAATTTAATTTTTTTTATTTAAAGGATCAAGAATTGTTGTTTCTGTCGATAGCTTGTATCATTAGGTGAATGAATTTCAGGACATTTGGCATTATGTTATCAATTTGTTTGATTAGTTATTTCCTTGAATCTAATACTAATAGATGAAATTATTTTGGTATTAATTAGGTAAATTATTTGACTACCAAAACTATGTCTTAATCATGTGATTATTTTATTTCCAAAAGCCTACCATCAACTTGTTAACATTTTCCATTCTAATGAGTTAATAGGTTTGGAGTTTAATGTTGACACTGTTTTTCTTTCTGTAAATAATATCTTAAATGTGTTATCTATGCTTCAGTTCTGTAAGTTCATCTTTTTTTTTTTTTTTTTTTTTTATTGTTTGCAAATGGTCCTATATCTTAACTAATCCAGTGTCATGAATTCATTTACATCAATACAAGAATGAGTTACATTAGGAGCGTAGTTTCTCTAGTCATTCCATTAAATCTACTTTTGGCCAAAAAGATGGCTTATGAATTTATGCCAGTTCAGATGACGAGAAGTTATAACAGAATGTCAAAACTCTCTATAAAAGCTAAGGTTTGATTTTAATTGCCAAATTTTGAGTGTCAATTGGTGCTTTTATAATGGGGTACTCGTGTTTATGTTCATGAAGTTATGATTTTGTTTTCCTTTAACTTCTCACCAGGAAAAATAAGGTAAGTAGCATGTTACTGAAAAAGGGTAGTTATATGAGATTGCTTTGAGCGTATGGCTGCTAATTCTTAGAACACAATGTTGGATCAGGCCGAGAATCTAGAAGGGGGGTTGAGTAAATTCTTTCAAAATCTTTACCAAATTGTTCTTAATACCAATTAAAAAAAACCTTTTAAATCAATCAAAATTTCTTCAAAAGATCTTTAGAAAACAGAAACTTTTATGATGACCCTTTGAAATCGATTTCACTCCCAACATGATTACAAAACTCAGAGTTATAGAGAATAAGAGAATCACAAGAGTTTATACTAGCTCAGTCCAATCTGAACCTACATCTAGTTTGTTCTAAGTCCTCTTAGAACATCCACTATATAGACAACACTAGTACAAAAACTATGCACACACAATTCCCTAATAGAAAACAAATCTTTCTCTTAAACCCTACTAGAAAAGATCTAGAATTGAAACCCTATCAATTCTCCAACATCCCTAGTAACTCTAACCAAGAACAATACTCTTAAAAGATTAAAAGATAAGGATCGAATATATCTTTAACATTCAATATGTCTTCACAAGTTGATCAATTCATGATTGTAAAATGAGTGATTCTTTGATCAACGTCAATCTTCAGACTTATTGCAGTGCTGTTCCTTTTTAGGACTCTCTTGAAAATGTTTTTCTCTTAAACTGAACGAGTCAAGAGTCTCTTAAAAAGAAAATCCATTGGAGTATTTATAAATTTTGTCAGTTAAAACAGATCTAATCGATTATAAAAATAGTTAATCAATTAATTCATCAAAATCCCCTTTGTTTTGCAATTCCAGAAATAGGTTAATTGATTAACAAAAAGGGTAATCGATTAATTCTCTTCAATCTGAGAATTTCAGTTTTTTCTGTGTTGACTAGATAATCGATTATATATTTACATAGAGTTTCTCTTTGTTTCTAAGAGTTGGGTAATCGATTATCATATGGGGTAATCGATTATCCTAAGCTGCAAAACCTTCCTTCTTCTGAAATTGGCTAGGGCAGTCGATTACCAAATGAGGCAATCGATTAATTCAATGTTGTTAGTCAAATTTCAAGTAGAAGTGAGTTCTTAAGAAACTTAGAGACAAAGAAATTTTCATATACTTCATAACTGATCAAATACTAAGCATGAAAAAGATTAAATACTATGTCATAGACATGCCTAGTCTAAAACATTTAATACAAATGCCTCATCTATCAACACATGTTAGGCATTGAAAAATTATCAAACCAAAACTAAACTAGGGGCTTCAAGCTCTTCAAGCTTTATTCTAACACACAAGGCTGATCAGTTTTTTAGCATTTGATTTTAACAGCATCACATTTGTGTATAGTACTTTGAGTGGCAATTGAAAGCATCTAAAGTGTATTTGTGTAGCTAGTGATTAAGGCTCTTCCTTAATGAATTGTATGTTTCTATTGGGAAGAAAAATGTTAGCGCTAGTGACTAGTGGTTTCAATGAGCCAAACAATTGCAAGAACTCAACAAGTTGGCTTTGCCTATCATAAGTGGAGACAGAATAAAGCATCCATAATAAAGGCACTTTTCTTGTCTACTACTTCTACTGCAGTGTCTGAGTAGATACTCTTTGGCATTCTCTCGAAGCATAGTAATGAATTGAATTATTTTATTTCTCTAATTGCACAAGAGCTTTCACTATAGTGTCCTAGTAGATACTCTTTGGCATTCTCTCGAAGCATAGTAATGACTTGAATTATTTTATTTCTCTAATTGCACAAGAGCTTTCACTATAGTGTCCTAATAGATACTCTTTGAATTGTTTATCACCTTTTCATTTGCTAAATGAGGCAAACTGGCTTATCCATACTCTTCCTAAATATGGGTTGAGAGCTTTCCGAAAAGAGTATGTAAGTTGATTCCTAATTTCCTGTAATCAATACCATTTCATCATCAATGTCAAATTAAAGAATAAGTATAATTCATGTGTAATTTTCTCTAATTCTTTAAGCCTGTTAAATTCTGTGGGGTAAAGGATGTTAGAAGGCATTTTCAAACTTTTTTTTTAATAAAAAGAGAATTTTCCTAAGATAGAAAAGAGAGGCAGAAAAGCAAGAGGGTAGAATTAAACCAAGAATAGAAGGGATAAAGACTAAAAAACTAAGAGTGAGAAACATGCAACACAGCACCAATCATTTAAACATTTTCGTCCACAAAGAGTTGAAGTCCCAAATCAATTAAACATTTGAAATGAGGAATGCGTCTTTCTTTTGAGGGTAGTGAATGAATTAATTTTCCCTTGTTCTAAAATATTAGGGCATTGATGTGGTTCTAGCACAAATCCCCACCGACTGTTGTATTAATTATCGTCATGGTCGATTTATTGAGCTGCTGCAATAATTTTTTGCTAGCCATCCAACAGATGTTCACTAATTTTTACTAAAATAGCATGGCAAATGCTAACCAGTGCCCCTTAGAGCACTAATTAAGGAAGTAAAAGGAAAATTTTTTATATTGGGATGTGTAAAAATACATTCCCTTATGATTTTAAAATGCGTTCCTATATGATTTCCAATAAAACCTTTCCCCTTTTAATTCCTTAATTAGTTCCCTTAGGTTAACAAGACCCAATAGTTATTGGTTCAAGAGCACTCTTGGCCTTACATGTAACCTCTCAGTTTTGAGATAGTTGTTCCTACTGACCATTGTAGTTTTAAGTAGGGAAGAAATACGAGAGGATAGAAATGCCCAGAATAATAAAATTATATTGATATTTGGTGTGAAGGATGTATTACAAAATACAATGCATTTAACCATGCGTATACTTGTGGAATATTTTAGAGTATTAGAATTAGTTGTGGAATATTCTAGAGTATTAGAAATAGTTGTGGAACATTCTAGAGTATTAGAATAATTTGTGGAATATTCTATAGTAGAATTAGTTGTATATAATGAACCCTTTGGGTTTTAATATGAATGAATGAATAATAAGATTCATATTACAATAATACTATTAAATATTAAGTTCCTAATCCTAATTAAATAAGAAACTAATCATGCAATATAATGAAATATGGAAACAACTCCCAAGAGATCATCCAAAATGGATTTAGCTCCTCTAGGTGTGTAAGGTTAGATAGTGAGAAACTATCCACTGTTAACTTGAAAATAAAGCATTTTATAAACATAATCCATTTTAAATCAACGATAGACAAGCCCTCACTTTCTCACCTTTCACATCTTACTTTAGAGGAGCCAAATTCATTTAAAAATTTAAGTACACTAAAATATTTTAGGATACAATATTGATGTCACAATGTATTTTCTAGATAATCTAACAGATCCTTGACATGGGAAAGCAGCCTGTTTGATCAACACTCTGGATTTTTTTTCCTGCTTCAATTCTTTTGGAATTGATTACCATTTACCAGCTCATTGTTCAGTGGGTTGATGCTTTATTCACTCTTCAAGCCCAAAGGGCGTTCACATGATGGGGTGTTTCAGAAATGAAACAATTCTAAGGCATGTTCCTAACTAACCACATTGTTATTTATCATAGGAACTGGCTGGCTCTAATATCAGAAGTGTCATGACAATTGACAATCTTGTAAATACCAAATCATCTTTATTTGAGAAGTCATCCTTTGGAAGGCCTGAAAGGTTTCTTCTATAAGGATGCCTCAGCCGTCCAAGCATAAAATCTTGACTCCTCAGACTCTACTTTCAATCTTCATACTGTGAACTGGTTGGTTTTGTATTGAAATCAACACACAACCCATGATTATGATATCTTCCGTCAAGAAGTTTGAAAACTAGGAAAGCATATTACTTGTTTATTGTAGATTATTGTAGATGATTTGCTTTTTGGCAATAGCATACTTTTAAGTAGCGGTGTAAATGAGTCAAGCCAAGTTGAGCACTTAATGCCCAAACTTGGCTTGCCCAAACTTGGCTTAAGATTGACTCTTTATTTAAAGGAGTCAAATTTGAGGCTCAGGTGTTAATAATGTGAAGCTTGAGCCTGACTTATTTAACTCATTTATAATGTAATTATTTTTTTCCCTATTTTTAAGTTTATTAATTTAGTATTTAATAAACATTTTCATGCTAAAATATGAAATAAAAATTTAAATAAAGAGTTAAAGAATCTTTAAACATGGAAGTTAGGAAATGATATTGTTTTAGATAAAATTACAATTTACTAAGTCCACACCGTTTTTGTTATCTAAAATTAATCCTACTTATAGTCCTTTAAATAAGAAACAGATGAGAGCATTTTATGGTCCTAACTATAAGAAACTATAAAATGAGAGAAAATATAGAGGGATAATGAGTGAAAACTGTTTCTCCAAGAGACCCTACGGAGATGGTTTATATAGACTGGAGGTATTAATTACATATAGTTACAGGAGATGTAGTTCCCCATAAATGGGATATGTTTCTCCTAAATGAAATCCTAACATATCAATTTATAATCATGAGATATATTTCCTGATTTTCAACACTCCCCGTCAAGTTGAAGCTTACTAAGCTTTTAGCTTGTTACAAGAAAATTTATTCCCAACAAAAAAGATAAAAAAAATTGAGTTCCACTAAAAAGGACAATAGTTTGAATGACAACTCAAGGATGTTGGTGAAGTCATGGACTATTGCTAGAAAGAGAAAGCTAGAATATCCATCAACCAAGATAAGCAAGTTCCGACTTTCTTAAAACCAACATTTGGAAGCTTCAAACAATATTTTGAAGACAACTCAGGGATCTTGGTGAAGTTGGGGAATATTGTTAGAAAGAGAGCTAGAATACCCATCAGCCTAAGAAAATTCTACGCAAGATCTGACGTTCTTAAAACGATGATTTGGAAGCTTCAAACCAACATTAGAGGATGCCTGAAATTATTTAAACCTAATAGAGAGGAAACCATGGCAGAAACGCACAACCAGCAAAGGACAGCAGAAGTCACCGAGAAACATGTCGGAAAAGGACAGCAACAAAATAGGCGACCAGAAAGTTCTTCGCTGTAAAATGAGTGGCAAACTGAAAGCGGCAGCCAGAAAACACGCTGAAGAGACAAAAATAGGATAGGCCAACGAAATTCGCTGCAAGATGAGCGGCAAACAAAAAGCAATAGCCTGTGGGAGCCATTGTCAAGAGATAAAGAGGGCAAACAGTAACACAAACGAAACAGTCCCAGAATGGCCCGAAACTGACTGGGCTTTGTGCACAGTGTAGGGAGCCTATTACCAGAAATGAAGGCTGGAAATGTGAGTGGATGTGCTGCCAAGCGTCGGAACAGTGGGCCGCTCAAATGGTGTTTGGCACGCAAACGAAGGGCACGTGAGACCAGCGTGTAGATCGATGGGTGGGGATGATGGTTGTGGAGTCACCGGCCGGAAAGGTGCAGGAGAATTCCCTAGAGTTGCGCGCCGGTGACTAGAAAAGAAGTCAGAAAAGGGGGAAATTGCTGGAAAGAGGGGCATCAAACAAAAAAGTGAAAGAAGTTTGCCAGAAAAAGGTACAGCGAATATGAAAGTCTGATAAGTAGTGGGGGACGATTTTTGTTATTCCCTCAACCTAGCTCTAATGCCATGTAAATGAGAGAAAATATAGAGGGATAATGAGTGAAAACCATTTGTCCAAGAGACCCTACGAAGATGGTTTATATAGACTGGAGATATTAATTACATATAATCACAGGAGATGTAGTTTCCCATAAATGGGATATGTTTCTCCTAAATGAAATCCTAACATATCAATTTATAATAATGAGATATGTTTCCTGATTTTCAACAGAAACCTAAGCCACTTTCAAATGTAATTGCTAATTTTGTTTTATACCATTAATTTATTGTGAAGTCTATTAATGAGACATCTGCTCATTTTCCATAAAAGTGGATGTACTCATTGATTGAAGAAATTATCCCTTGAATTATGAGTAGTGTCATTAAATAACCACAATTTAAACCATTTAATTCTATGGGTATTTCTGAAATAAAAATTAAATTTATGACATTATTAATTAATTTATTAACTTAACTACTTTTATTGATCTTGATGAATTAAGTACTCGTTTCTTATATAAAAGACCGGGATCTTTATACAAACACATACACTCATACAAGCTATTCATGGGCTTTTAGTGGCAAACTTATAAAGTTTGAGCTTGACTCATTTATATAATTTAGTCTATAGTCAAGCTTGAACAAGTTTTGTAAAATAAACAAGTTTGATTAAGTATTCAACAAGTTGAGCTCGAATAGTTCATGAATAGTTTTTCACATTGTACTCCTATTTGTAGGAATGTTGAATGATATTGAATGTCCTGCCTTCTTTTTTTTTAGTGGCAAATGAAACATACATATTAATTAAGAATTTGATAGATTTTTGTCCACTATTTGCAGATCCTACAGCAAACCTAGTCACTCCTGGACCATATGGCCTTATATTTGCTTCATTTATACCCTTTTTCTTTGACATTCCGGTTTCAACACGGTTTCGTGTGTTTAGCTTCCTCTTCTCAGACAAGTCATTCATATATCTAGCTGGTCTTCAGGTATTGTTGAACTGTATGGGTGCTTATATCACTTATGCATTTCTAGAATCATTCGGTGTCTGAAAACTAATTTAAATTATTGTAGCTTCTTTTGTCATCATGGAAAAGGTCTATCTTACCAGGAATGTGTGGCATCCTTGCTGGTTCCTTGTACCGTTTGAATGTCTTTTACATCCGCAAAGCAAAGGTAAATTTAAGTTTGAAATTCGAGTTGGTTTATTTTAGATTTTAGCAATTATGTATCAGTGCATTCAGATGGCCAATAATATGTTTACCTTTTTATTATGGATGCAAGCTTTTTTATGTGTATATAAATATATTGTCAGGTTTAATTGATATCGTTAATCAAAATCAATCTTATAATAACATTTTATAGGATGAGTATTTCATTAGTTATACTGTTGGATTGGAAAGTTCTGTCATTCACATCATGTTTGAAAATTTTCATATTAATTGAAGATTGCTTTGTATTCCATTCATCCATTGATATTTGATGTGTCTTAAGATTAACAAACGTTATAGTTTTCAAGAAAAAGTCCGTACCAACTTTTTGATCCCTACAAATTTAAATTTAAAAATGTGGTCAGCCTGACGCCCTGACCAACGCATCAATTTCTTATAATTAATTAGATTGATTTAAGTGGCCTTCTATATGGAGTTTTATCTAGATATTCATACCATGGTAGTAAGTATTGCTCGAATCGCGATATGATACATGCGATTCGGAGGACCAGCAATGCGAATCGGACTGCGTATCCTTGTAGCCGAACTGTTACCTGAATTGTGCAAATTGCATGAGAATTGCTATTTGTTTGAATCGCATGATTCTGGAACAAGTTGGGTTGCAGAGTCCTCTATGAAGGCAATCGCAGTCTCCTTATATGCAGTGGGTTTGTGTCGCATCACGAGTGTTGTGTCGTTGGTCAGGCACAGCACAACTACAAAAATTTCTGATGTGTTGCAGAAGAAGGCGGCATTTAGGGTTTAGCATTCAGGAAGAAAGGGAAGGAAAGAAAACCAGGTCAGGTGTGGGCATTGGGTATGGGCCTTGCTGGTTGCCTTCAAAAATTTACATGGCCTGTTTTTAAAACTCTTGTAGATGCCTAGATAGTTAAGTTGTGGTCACATGAGTTGTTAAAACTCCTACTGCAGTCCTTCTCTGTTTATTTATTTTTATTTTGTTTAGTCTGAATAGTTAATTGGGCTGGCAATTATAAACTAAAAAAGCCCAACAGGTAGAGTTTATATATATATATATATATATATGTATGTATGTATGTATATGTAAATGTATATATTATTGATCATGAATCTTACGATTCATGATATACGGTTCGATTCGGAAGCTTTCCGATACATGATTTGTATCCTGATTCAATTACCTCGATTCATACACAACCTACTAGTGGCTGTTTATGTTTCTAAAATTTGGCATACAATATTGATATTATAAATACAATTTGCGCTTAAATTAAGCACCTTCTATATTGGGTTACACACGCGCGCGCGTATGTTTATACATACAGTCCCATTGTTGTAGTTGTTTAAAATTTTCAAAATTTGGTGCAAAAAGGGGTCAACATATTAATTACTCATGATTTAATAGTTAGATTGATTTAAATCACTTTCCTGTTATGCATGCTTTGAAGTTTGAACTTTGCTTCTTAGAGGTAAAACCAATTTTAAAATATTTCTGGTATTACACTATTAGTGTAGACACTTAGTGTCTGTTTGTATTGCTATCTAAACAGAGTTTGTGATAGCAATATTTTCAAAGTGTGTTTTATGCACAGTTATCAATAGTGTGCTTTTGTAGTGCATGGCAGAGCGGCCATCGGCTGCCACAGAATTTCAATGGTGACGTGTTTTTCATTTGCATTTGTAGCCATTTTCACAACCCAAAATGTGCCATTTCGCAGTGCTATAGTGAAAGCCATCTCCGGTGGTTTTCTGGTGACAACCAAGTCCCAACCTTCATTCTGTGGCCTTGCTTTGTTTGGTTTTCTCTCCCTGTGACAGCTTTCTGTTTTGTTCTCTCTACTTGTCACCTTTATTTCTTCCGGTTACATTTCTTCTGTTGATGTGGGGTTTCTGGACAACCCCCATGACAGTGCTTGGTTCTGTCCCCATGGCAGTGCTTTGTTCTCTGTTCTCATTTTGATTATTAATTATGAACGTCTTTAATTTTATTTTTTTAGCATTTATGTATGTGGTATAAATGATTTAATTTGCATCTCAATTTTAGACATTCTACAACCCACTATCCAACCATTACATTTTTAGGGATGGTTGCGCCACTATCCAGGATTGATAACTATGATTTTAATAAGGGAATCTGTTTATCTTGGAATGTGCATTTTTGCTTTGAAAAGTGTGAAGTTCATTCACCAAGTAAATCAAACAGATATTAAGTTCCTTCCTTATGAATGGCATTAGTTTTCTGTCTTTATTAAGAACCATTGACAGTTTTAATGATAGAATAGTGGAACTTTTCATTTTTGCAATGTATTACATGGGCTGGGCATTGTATAGGACTTACGGATTAGATGCTGCCTGCATTTTTATCTGGAAACCAAATGCTAGCTGGTGATCTTGCTCTTGTTTGCGGTTGATGTTGATAAAAATTTAAGATTTTGTCTAACTATCAATATGACTCCACAATGTGCTCCCTGCATTCAGTGCATTGTCTAGATATATAGATATCTTTCTAGTCTCTACTCATATTTATCTTGTTACAGTCCATTATATTGCTTTCATTCATCTATTTTTAATGTTTAGACTATCTAGTTTTTCCATTTTTGGCACAAATTCTCATTTCCCCCATAATTTGAATGTATTAATTTCAAACACTATGCAATATATATTGTTATACCTTCAAGTGATTACTGGGAAGTTATTTGTTTTGGTTATGTGATCCTACACTGCAGTTCCCAGAGATGATCTCATCATTCTTTTCACGAATTTTGTTGCCATCTATGGGGAGTCCACGTGCACCATCATCAGCAAGGAATGTTGTCGGGAATTTACCTTCCTATCCAGCTCACCAAATGGAGGCAAGTTTTACTTAGTGCCTGTAATTCTTTTATGGTTTGATTTGCATATCTTATGCAGCTATGCATTTATGATTTTGATGACCCTATCAGCATTCCATGCAGCCGTGATATTTGAAGCTGGGTGTGTATGTAGTAATCTATCAAATGAAGCCAATTCCCTTTTGAACAAAAACATTAATATTCACATGCATATTAGCTTGTGTAGCAATAAAATAAAATAAAATATGCATATTAGCTTGCAGCTTCTGTCAAATCATTTGCACTGTTTTTGGAAATATAATTGAATCAAAGCAAGTCGGTTTTAAATATTTAGCTAAAACATTTGTCATGCAATTTAATGTAGTGTTTATTACTTTCAGTATGATAACATTCCTAGAAGCAATAGGATTCTGTACTTGTTGACAATTAATATAATCTGTTGACTGCAGAGAAACTACCCTGCTCCAATGCAAGCTGCAGCAGAACCAACAGAGGACTCAATCACTACTCTAGTCTCTATGGGCTTTGACAGGAATTCTGCCAGACAAGCCCTGGTGCAGGCAAGAAACGACGTCAATGTGGCCACCAACATCCTACTGGAGGCACAGTCTCACTAATTCGATAAATGTTGCACGTAAGTGAGAGCCCGATTGTTCTGAATTGATAGATGGAATCCTAATCATGAGGGATTGGAAATTCACTAATCATGATGTGAGGATGTTTTGAACTTCAGGCATTCGTATATAGTATCATCCTCAAGTACTACTCCTTTCTCGGGATCATTTTTCCCACCTTAACTTGAATCTTTAGAATATCCATTCCTGTACTGGCATTGATAGACAAATGAGTTAGGATCCTGTACAAATTACTTGCAACATTTGGAAATGATGCACATTTTTATGAAATGTGAAAATCAGATATTTGTAGTTGCAGGTTCTAAAATGAGCCCTGCTCCATGCTGATCTTTGAAATTTCTTGTTAACCCTCCACCCCACCTACACACCCACACACTAAATTAATCTGAAAAAAAAATCATATTACAAAATGTCGATGTTAATTTCGTGTCCCGGAAAATTGGGTGAAAAAAAATTAGCCTATGTGTGGAAATTCTTTTACCGGATGAGAAATTTTATTAAGTATTGATTGTAAATCAAAGAAAAAGAAGCTATAAGATCAAATGTTTGAAAAAATGCTACAAGTTAATAAGAAAAACTTGTTTATCAAATACTTCTATTTTATTCAAACTTATAAACAAGCCATAAATTAAAAAAGACTTGTAACTCTTAAACTTTATATATTCAATAAATCACAAATGACAATAATTAATTACACTTGGGAGAATAACAGCAAACTTAGAATTCTTCACTTCTATCAATAACTTTGCAGCAAGTTATGTTCGTAAGCAAGCAAATCAAGCTGTTAATTGTTTTGCTAGGACATCTAAGTTGTATGCTAGTCTTCCAAGTTTTTGAATTCATTCCTGCTTGTATTTACTCCCATATTTTTAATGAAATGATACGAGTCTTTTAAAGTAAAAAATATATAAAATTAGTTACGCTTATAAACAAAAGCACCTGGCCGAGTTATCAAGTCATCAGACGAAGCTGATGGAAATTTGGATGATATTTTGCACCCCGTTTACGATTATTCGCATAAAAAGTAAATTGCTGTGTTTGATCAGGCTAAATGCACCCCTTTGTGTACAAAATGGCAGCAAAATGTGTCAAGAAATGAACGATCATTAGGCAGTGCAAATGACTAAATTTAAGAAGCATCATAATAACGTTCTGGAGAACCCTAGGAAATGTTTGAGCTTCAAATTATATTTAAGGAAAAAAAGTGTCAAGGATATATACAGCTCAGAAACACTAGCCAAGAAATTAGGCTACTAATACATTAGCATAAGAATGCAAAACTAAATCATGCTGGTTTTATAGAATGTGAATGGCATTTGACTCCAGCCTTACATTAATTGCCCCGGCCATATGAGCTCCTGTATCCCAGTATAATAAATTTTATAGCATATGCACTGAAGCAGGTCCAAACACAACGACTCATAGTTGAATCAGTCATCACTGGTTGACAAAAAAAAAAAAAAAAAAAACGTTCATCAGTGCTCATTGCTCAACAAGAAGCATTATGATCATACTTAAAATACAAGCAGCAATACTAGAGTCCATTTTCCAAAATAATCACAAATACAGAAAAGAAAATGCAGATTTGTTCATGTGGAATAATTGTTGGATAGACATTAATACTACCACATGCAATCAATTGATTGGAATAATAGTTGGATTGACATTCTAGATGATATAATCAAACCCATGTTCGGTGAAACACTCAAATAATACTTCCATTTTATCTTTATTCCATTCACTGACTTAATTCTTGTACGAGACACACATTAATTTCATTATTAAAACTGGCTATTCAAACTAAAACATAAGTACACCCACTACCATATGTGCGAAAGAACCTAAGCATAAAAATGGCTTGTAAAAAATTTGGGATGGAATATATAAAATTGAAGGATACCACATATGTTGCTGAATTTTCTATGAATCTGTTAACTGCTAATGCCAAATTATGATGAGGCATCAAACAGTTGTCCAAATGTTTGCACATTTTGAATGAGTATAATAAAAGATTTCTCCAAGGATTCGGCAACATGATTACTAACCTTTCAATGTTGCAGCATTAGATGATAAACAAAATAATTCAATGATGAAGATCACAGAAGATGGAAACTCCCAGACCTATTGTAAGGACACATACTTTATAAAGTTAAAGATATGTATTGGATTTAACATCATAGACATTAAGACAGGCACAGGACGTGATCAACAGTAAAACTAAAAGAACCAACTTAGATTTCTTTGTTGCAAATATTACCATCATGGCAATAAGAAAAATCTTGAAGTAACTTGAAATCATGAGTGCAAGCAAAAGGTCAATGCACCTGCATTGATGTATAATTTAAGCTGAAGTGATCATCATGGTCCAGAAACACCAAACTGATATGGTAGAAATATATAAAAGTAATGGAGAAACCCCTAAAAAATGCTTCCATAAAATTAAAATGAGAAAAAATTGTCCCATATTCTATAATGCATCATCTTTTCTCATCCGATTAATTACAAAGTTAAAAAGATAATACTTGACAGCATAACATTAAGCCTATCAACCTGTGCTAGTCTGTTACAAGGCAGTTTTACAGCAGTCCAGTGGCAGCAGTCCTGAGCTTAGGAAGTTAGTTCAGTTGGAACCACTTGAGTGGCTATATAAGCTACATTTGTACTCTTGTTAGTTAATGCAACCAGTTTCTTCTTTTTACCAAACTACTAAATCTCTCTCTGAATCATTAAATATTCACACGCAACAACGTTTCTAAAATCATACTCATAATAGACAAGACTCTAGAAGCAATTCTCCTCATCATATCTGTATAGGAACTATTAGACTATACCTACCCTGATGGGTTATTTTCTTTTCTTAGTGTCATTACTGACAGCTGTCAGTACAGCTGTAGACAGCTGTTGTAACTAACTACAGTAGTTAGTTAGTTAGTTACAAAGTTAGATCAGTTATGTTAGTTGAGCTCTATATAATCTGAGCATGTAACCTTTATAGACTGGGTTTTGATGATATCTTCCTCACTCTCAATCTATCTCTCTCATATTCTATTAGAAACACACACACCCAAAAAAGAAATTCTTTAATTCAAAATTGCGATAGATTCGTGAAATTCCTAATGGACAATTTTGGTACTCAATGTTTCTTCGAATTGCTAAAATAACACACAGATTTTACTTTTTTTCGGTTTAATTAAATGGAAAGTGTGTTAACTAATTGTCCTTTCTTCATTACAAGTATGGCAAATAAATAAAAATTTATACCTGGTGATGGTGATTGATACATGGAAAAGCATCTTAACCATAAAGAAGAAAGTTAAAAGAAACATCAAGTTCCCAAATAAAACATCCATCAGTACCTGCCAATGAAAGCCATAAAACATTCATCATACTTGGCAAAAAAATCTAGACCAAGTAATTTGAGAAAAAGGGTGATTTTGATATAGATATCTGAACCTTCCAGCATATTGATACTAATGAAGAGACACTCATTGATGAACCCAATTTTCCCTTGCTGCTTTCCAAGATCAAACATCTGTCTTCAACAAATGGTAAAGTCCTCATATGTGATATATGGTTTTGTAAAGGTAAACCAAAAGCTAGAATTGAAGACTTATGCTCCTAAAGCATTAAAAAAGAATAATATCTACAAAAGAATGCATACAATATTCAAAAAAAAGAAAAATGACAGCCAATTTCCAGAGTAGTCCCTGCAAAGTTATGAACAAGTATCTGCTTGTTAGTGTTGGAAAAGGTAAAAATGATCGAGTATGGAGTACAAGTAAAAAAATTGAAGATAAGAATCTCATTATTTTGAGCATTACATGCCATATGTGAAAACGAATTTTATCAGCATGAGTTATCAAAATCATTATTCTGTGAATACTCATTTAGAAAATGCACTCTCACATAGATCCATTCATATTATTCAAGTAAATTTTACCTGATTATAAAACCAAAACAAACATCTCACGTGCATTGATAGGGCCTAAATGCAAGTAGCAACTGAAGTATATCAATTTGTTTATTAAATATCCAAAATCTATTGGTGAGATATTTCATATAAAGTTTAAGAATCCCCAAAAGTAACAATGTAAAATCCTGTGGGAGATTCTAATTATCCAGTTCAAAACTCAAAATGCTTCATGTTTGTTAGTATTATCAAACAATAAAATTATAACTGCATCATTAAATAAAACACTAATGTCAGCAATGATGCTAACTGAAATAATGAGATTGCCATTTTTTTAAAGGAAAGTCATAATTGCAATATTCATAACTGTAAAAAAACAATTCAGTTTTCATTAATGATACATAAAAACAACAACACTCACAATGATGTAATTATACAGGAAGGTAGTGCAGGAGGAATAATGGAGGAGCTCAACCATACCTGGAACTTCATTGTTTCTTGATTGATGACATTGTGAAGGAGATGTCTATAGGCCTTGGGCTTGTGAAGTATCAAATCTATCGCAAGAATCTGCAAAGGGAAGGGGAAACAGGGTAATCTCAAAACAAAAACTAAGAGGTTTCAACTTATAAACCAGTGGCATAAGGGATTACTAGGCACCATGATTTCACATTCAATGTATTCGTCTGCCACAACCTTGCAATTCTCCTATGACACAAAAGGATCTCAAAATCAGTTCATTAACTGGCAAATTCAAAACAAAATAAAATGAACAATCCTGAATTTCATATTCTTTTAATATATTAAAAAAAAACCTACACATTTCATCAAGCGAATGTTGCCTGGAGAATACTGCACGTAAAGTGTTTTGACAGGACACCCACACTGAATGCATCTGTAACCCATTGGTGATGAATTGATAATTCAGATTTGATCAAAATAGCTCCTTCATAACTGCCAGCATCCAGGAAACGCCTAACTTCTACAAACAGAGACAAAGGCACCTCAGATGTGAAACCTGACAAGGCGACAAGAAAATTAAGGTGGGTATGTATTAAAATTTAAAAGTTTAGGGTGATGCATTTTTCTTTCAAGGAAGGTTAATCAAGTTGCAAATTAACTCTCAGAACAGTGAAACAAAAATGCATGCACAAGGTCAAGTACACCAATACAATTGAAAAGTCTCCACTATGATAACAAATTCATACTACATGCATCATCACGATTTACTCAGCCCCTACGTAAAGAAACAAACTCAGGTTCCTTATCTAAGAAATAAGAATAACCCAACAAAAGAGAACTCGTGAAGTGCAAAATCACAACCACTAAACACTAAATAGAAAAACAGCCTAATCCCCCCTTTGTTCACACACGAGCTTTTATAAAACACAAAATAACTCCAGCAGTAACAGAGATGATCAAACACACATAACCATGGATTTGAACAGAATGTCGAATCCAAATTAAATGCATACTGTAGGATGAAATTAAGATCTCAAGCGAATTTTGTGGGAAGGTAAGATCAACCGACCGCACAGAATTTCTTCATGCCGGAATATTAAACAACAGTTGGTTATAATTCCGAATAAGACCAACAATGTATACAAATTCGTGTTTCTGTTTCAAAAATACGAGGAATTTGAAAAACTATATAAAAAAATAAAAATAAAAACTAAATTGAAGAGAAATTGCAAGCAAATTGTATGATCTAGAAATGAAGGTGATATTATTGAATTTCACTACCTACGACATTACAAACACTGAAATAAAAAGAATGAATCAGAAGAGTGCAAGTTTACCTCAAACAAACACAATCATATGAGAAGCAATGAATTCAAACTGTGTCACATATAGCGAAGCGGAAGAAAAACCCAACTCGAAAATCCTTTCAGAATTCGCAGTGTCTCTTGCTTGGTCCTGAAACTTGAATTGGGCTTGGTTTGGGCTTTTTATTTGAAATACAACATCTCCATTTTTTTAATGACTTCTCTGTCCCTCCTTTTGCTTTTTTCTTTCAATATATATATACAGTCGAAATAATTTCTTTTAATATATAATCACTGTCAAATTAAAATATTAGTAATAGAATAATTACAAAAATAAACGTCAAACTTCTTACTTGAATGATATTATTACGTGAATTAGTTAATTATATTGTCATAGTTTTATATTAGATTTTTTTTTTATATTTTCAATAATCTTATAAAATGTGTCGCGATCACATGATTTACAAATTTTTAATTCCTTTATGTTTAGTATAAATACACAATATGCATCGAGTATTGAGGGTGTTACATACAATATTAGCACGTTTAATCACACATTAGTGAATGTTATTTTTCGCGTCACATGTTTGCATTTTCATAACCAACGCATGTATTTCTTTATTTTTAACCTCTTTTTCATGTGAAGGGCATCAAAAGACACACAAACTGCTCTTTGTAGCGTCTGCCGGATCCACGTCTAACGGTAATTGACATGTTATCAAACATATTGTAATAAAAATAATTTATTGTGATTTTCACATCCTTAGGTGCAAAAATCACTAAAATAGGTATAATTTATTCTAACAATGCATTTTTTTTAAAGCAACATATCTATTGTTTTGATGGATTTTATAAAATTGATTTTGTATGAAATTAATCTTAATTAAAATTTAATTTTAAAGTGGAGTAATTTATATTTATATTTTTTATTTTTAAAAGAAAATTACTACCTAAAATTCAGTATAAGAGTTTCAATCTAACACAAAAAAAAAAACTACCTAAAATTATTTCAACTTAATTTTAATCTAAAATTAACTCTTAAATAAATTCAAACACTCACTTAAAAGAACCAGCTAGATGCCAATAATGTTAAGGTTGGTTGAACTATAGTCAAAGTTAACTTATAAGTTAGTAAAAAAAGTGTATAATTTTATTAATAATTTCAAACTCTAACCTTAATTAAAATTTGACAAAAAATCTATTTTATAGCATTTTAACCAAGCTTTTAGTAGATTGGTACAATATTACGCACAAGAAATTCTGAGGGTCCACGCCAGCACATCTTGCAAGAGACCTGATAACTTCTAATGACACGTTCAACAATTAACTGTGACCTAACTTAGAGCAACAATCAAATTCTGATCTAATTGCCTAATGGGAAATAACCAAAAAAATGAAAGGAAGAGAAGGAACATGGGAATGGGGCAAGAAATATATCTTCATTCAGGTCATGTGGATGTATTCATCCATTGGATTTATATTCTTGTGTCTGTTTCAACTTGTAACCAATTTCTTCACACTGAAGAAAAAAGTTTGCATATTGAGAATAATAGAAAAAAGTACACTGGAGAACACTCTTACTTTTGTAGAAAAAAGCATTATGCTTGCTTATGGTAAAATCATCGAGGGAACAAAGCCCTAAATATTGGAATCCCAACTCATGCCTCACCATTTACTAGAAACCAGTAATAATCTCCAATCATAGCTCCAAAAAGTCATTCTGGAAGAAGCACAAAAATTATAAAACTATAATAATCCTCCCTTCCATATAACTGCATTAGTTCAGCTTGGAAAAGTTGAGCATGTCCAAAGAGCAAGACTCCAATCCTTCCTTACACAACTTCATTGTTGGCAGTGGACCAGCTTGGAGAATTTTGGTAGAATACAAGTCCAAGAACAATGACAAAAATATAGGAGGCATCCCTTATGCATAAAGTGACGCAACAATGATTACATGGGGCTTATGTCTATCCGGCTTTTGTGGAGTTGAAAAGCTGGAGTGATCCAGCTTCCACAGCTGCATTGTATGCCTGACCAATTGAAGTATCCCAAACGGGCATCACAATGAGCACAGGGCAGCTTTCCCTCCATTGCACCTTCTTCAACTGAGTTAAAAGAGATGTCAGTAAAAAAAACAGTCATTTCTATGAATATTTGCAAGAGATATCACCAAAAAACTTGCGTGCATGTGCATGAATGCGTGCGTGTGTGACCATTCTACTCAAATGTGCTCCCCACATTCTAGCTCGTTTAATAAAAGTATTATAATCAAAGAGGATTTTTTGTCATAATAATTGATGTAATTGATTTTTTTTTTAAATATGTGTACATTACTTTAAACAACAGACAACCAATCTGAAATGTAGGGACTAGGGAGCAGTCAAGAAAAAACAATTCAGTAAATGTTCCAAAAGAGGCAAGAAAAATCAAAATATTATAGAAGACCATTCTTGATTTCTTGAACAAAATTATAGGAACATTCTGCACAAAAAGTGCAGCATAAATTCACAGTTCGTTGGAAAATTAGAGACATTATAGTATTGTAGTTTAATGTTTTCTTACCAGCTTTCATCCACCGTAGAGGCTCAATAAATATGGATGAACACTCAAATTCATCAGATTTGTTGAAAGGGTTGCCACCTCTCCATTTGTGGAACTCAAAGGCTCTCTCACCCTCACCAGGAACATGGTCTATGACATGTTCTTGCAATGCAACAAGCCGTCGACACTTCTTACAGCGATATGTAGGACTACGATTATTTCCTACTTTAGTAGTTTCTTCTGCCTCTGAAGAAACTTCAACAGGCATACCAGGATCTGCACCAAGTTTAGAACTGTCTATCCTCAACCCTGAGAAATGATTCTCATCTGAAAAAAGAGACATTTCTTTCCTCAGATGACATAATTATCTCATTTTCAATACTCATAATAGACAAAAAGATTGACATGAGCAAAAAATAAGCATAAGCATAATACCAGAACAGCAGCTAGTAGGAAAAAATTAAGTTGAAAATCAGATACAACTACCTAGGTAAGAAGCTTGATACATAAAAATACAGAGAGATAAAGAAACAATGAGAATAAGCACTTAATTTTCTTGGTCAGTCGTTTCTGTATAGAATTTGGGGGAGGAGAAGCAACTCTGACATCTAACCCATGATTGCTATTTTCTAAAAATTTATAATAGGCATGGTCCGCATGGACGCATGGTGCCTCTTGATTTATTTATAAATAGAGAGAACATAGTAAAGTGATAGATGGGTACTAAATTAATTACATATCGTGGTGAGAAACGATAACCAAAATTTTTCACCTCTTCAAAGTGATTAATACTGTCAAATGGCAACCAACTAATTTAAGGTGGAGGCAGTTTTTATAGAATGTAAATTGTTTTACTGACAAAAGTCTAAGTTAGAAAAATAGCATAAAGCCTAGCCAGCCATGGCCCGTGAAAACGAATTGATTGGTCAAATAATCTGGCAGCAATCACTCACAACACAAGTATGCCATGTAAATAAACAAGATATTTGACCTTGTCTTCAATATTCCACATAAGCTCCAAAAAGAGACATAAAATTAACATATGAAAAATAAAGATAACAATGTAAATTGTACTTCTATCATTCCAGTGATGACAAGTGACAAAGAAGTAAGAGGGGTATCATACACCCCAAAATAATTTAGACCCACCTATATTTTCTCACATCGGTAGTGTTATAACAAATCATAACTGTCTCTCAATTATGTGCCATAGCACCATGAAACTAAGAAGAATGATAAGATGTACCACAAGTCCTCTACAACAAAAAAGCCTGCGGGATGAAGCCATACATAGTATTTTTAGACGAAAGTGCTTGTATATAGGGCTGGAATGATCAACCTTGAACCCCATCCCCTCGAACATTTTCAACTAAGATTGGAGAGAAACAAAAAACAATGTGATAATTCTGACTGGTAATTAAAAATTAAAAAGAAAAAGTTAAAAAAGATATCTGCACCAAAATACAAAGAGACCTTTCACAACACACCTGCTCTAAAAAACCATCATTGGGACAAACAAATTCACAGCTCTGCCTCAACGACTCAAGGGCCTCTGCAGTACAGGAAAATACATAAAAAAACGGAAACATATAGGTTCCAGACACAGATAATGCAATATACTTCACTTCTAAAAATAAAACAGAAGCTACTAAGTCCATTTTGAAAAAATAAACACACATATCAACATTGAACAACAACACTGAAATAATGATGATGATGTAAATACGCTAAGCACTATTGAGACAATCCAGTGGTACATCTCAGTTTGCTGACATAAAACCACCGTAGTAGTACTTAAAATAGCTTATACAGAAAATTTTCAAGAAATTATTTTCAACATATTTTAATAAGGTTTAATTACTCATAAGCTTGCTGATATGATCAAACTAGCTTATAAGCTAGTCAAAGTAGGTTATAAGCTCCAAAAATATCTTACTAAACAAGGGTGGGCAAGAAAATCGAACCAAACCAATCTAAAACTGAACCGAACCATTTACGAAAACTGTTTGGTTAATCGAAACATTTTTAAAAAGAGGTTCAGTTCTTTCAGTTCTTTAGAAAAACGTATCCATACATGGATAAAAAAATGGATAACTCAATTGAACCGAACCACACCCAAAAAAACCGATCTGTTTAAAAAAAAAAAAAAAAAAAAACTAAATCAATCCACTATACAAAAGCGGTTTGGAACCGAATCACTTTTATAAAGTGGATCGAAAATGAATCAGTTCGGACTTAAAAAAAAAAAAAAAAAAAAACAACTTTGGCACAGCCCTAGCTCAAAGCTTATCACAATAAGCTTTTTTTTTTCAAGCTTATTTCACTCGGCTTCAAGGTAAAGCTTATAAACAAGCTTTTTATTGAACAAGTCTCAGAACACACTCTAAAAAAGTAACGGTTTCATTTTCAGTATTCACACCTTCCACAGATAGATGTTCGGTTCTCATCAAATACGCCGTAATAACCGCCGCACTGCATCAAACACACGCAAAACCCTCAACACTCAGAAGAAAAAAACAACAACAACAAAAATATCCAACATGATTTCAGATAGAACCTTCTGGAAACTCCGGCAAAACAGTGAACGAGAACGGAACCTTCCTTCCGACCACGATCAATGAAATCGATGCAGACTTCCAAGTAATCGAGCAGGTCCTCCTTCTCGGTGTCTCTGAGAGGCACGGCCATGCGCACGAGCTTGAGGTCGCGGCCGGCGTACTCGACCGAATAGAGGAGCTTCTCCGGCGGGAGCGCCGATTTGGCGGCGGCGTCCGCCGCGTAGACTTTGGTGATCTCCTTGGCGGGGATGGAGACAGTGGTTTTCCATTCGGAGAAGAAGGAGATGGAGGCGGAGCTGAGGACGGAGAGGATGTGTGTCACGCTCTGGACGGCGCCGTTTTGGAGAATCTCCGCCGCGTCGCCGATGTTCCCGATCAAAAGGTTCTCACGGACCGTGTAAGGCATCGCAGGGAAGTTGAAAATGAAATTCAAATTCGATTCGGGTTTGGAAATTGGAGTGAGCCTCTGATTATGAGAAACGAAAGAGAAGTCGGAAATTAGGGAATCGAAGGAAGACGATGAGAAAGGTTGAAAATTGAAATATATAAGTAGTGACGGCTTGTTGGGACCCGCGTGTCTTTATTAATTTTCGGGTTATTTTAGTCAATTACTGCGTAGCCGTATCCACAAATTTTTTTGTCAATTTTTGCATGATAACTAATTAATTTATGAGAAAAAAATAATAAAATTTAATTATATTAAAAATTATGATCATAAAATATTATAAATTATTGATAAATTTAATGCTACTAATTAAATTATTTTTTAAAATAAAAATTAATTAAAAGGATAATGTTATAACTAAGGAACTATCACTTAAAAATTAATCAACAAGATACTCCTTTCCTCTTAATATATGTCGTGCAAGAAAAGAAAATTATCTCAAAATAATAGTCTAAGTTAATTTTTTAATATAATATTAATTATTTTTTATTTATATTTTATAATATTAATAAAGACAACAAAAT
>PYAF01005814.1:1919702-1934523 GCA_007407185.1 Glycine tomentella | reverse complement strand
ATTATTTTTCTTGATATATAAAATATCTAAGACGATATAAAGAGAGTAAATAATTTTGGATGACGCACAAATTTATGACGATAGGATAAGATTGTATTTGATTTACAAGAAAAAAATAGAATAGATAAAAATAAAAAAGATAATTTGAAAAAGAAAAATAGAATAAAATAAAATAGCGTAAGTACCTAACTTTTGTTTCTCATTTTACACTTGAATACAAAACTAATTATTGAAATTAAAATGATTTTATACTTTTTTTGTAATTTTACTATAAAATAAACTTCCTTTTTGAAATTATTTTTATCTAACATATTTAAATATATAAAGCTTATTTTATATAGTCAATTATAACAAAATTTGATTATATATATTGAAATTTTAAAAAAAAAAACTGATTCAATTTAAACACACTTAATATTATTCTTTAATTAAAATTAAAATTTATTTCAGTAATTCATAGAATATACATCAACATTATAAGTTATGGATACTACTGATTATGGAAATAAAACTTTAGTCGTAATAATCAGAATAATTTTTTTCCAATTAAAAAATAACATCAAGACTAGTTAAAATATTACACCTTAGTTTTATCCTTCAATTTATTGTGTTTGATTTATATTCATCCATAAATTCTAGTGGTATTGAAAAACCTCATATAGCGGGGAAGGAGGATTGGTAATAGCGCAATCTTCTGTGTACCTCGGTCTCGGAGTGTGGGGCCGTTATCTCCGGTCTGTACTAATTATAACTTATAAATTATTTTAATCAGTATTTCTAGAATAATGGTTAAAAAATTAAAAAAAATTATAACAAAGATTATAAGATTACATAAAAAAAATTACGAATAATATAATTTTATACATTCCAGAAAAAAAAAATTAATTTCTTAACCAATTGTTTGCGTATGCCTAACTTTGAAAGCTCCGCATTTGTAATTCCAAGCTCAACATGCTCCTCATTTATGACACGCAATGATATGATAGACTTCCACTCCGCTACGTTATATTGCTTTCATTGTTTCTTCATTCATTACATAGTCCAAAAAGTAAAATAATAAATTAAAATTGAGATTGGATTCTCGATTTAGGCATAAAATCGTAATTAAAAGTAGTACTTTACTTTAAAATAAATGAATTAGTTAAATGTCAAATAAAATTATCAAATATGTCCTTATTATAGAAAATAAATATTGACATCTTTTATGAATTCTATGTACCTTGTGCATTAAGTTTGGAACTACTCTTATGGATTTTATGAACAATTATAGGTAAAAATTGTCACTAATGTGAAAAATAATTATTTTAACTTATTGCCAACTTATAATCAATGTAAAGTGTAATTCATAATGTAAACATTATTAAAAATGTAAACATTATTAAAAATGTAAACACTAACGTTCACCCAAATTTAAAAAATAAAGAATCAAAATAATTTTTTTAATTATTATAATTAGGATTTTTTGTTTTTGGGTGAGACCTAAGGTAATCTCATAAATTTTAGTCTTTGAGTCGACTATGAGATTAATTCTCAATTTGAAATTTAATTACACTTAAAAAAATTTATCTCTTTCCAAAAGTATAATTTATGGGGATGGCACTCAGATTATTCCTCACAATTTTAACGTGTTATCAACTAAATTGTATCCATTAAGTAAATGAATCTTTTTAAAAGATGAAAAATTAAAACAAATTTTACTAATAAGATAAAACACCAAAAATATATTTTAAGCAAACGAAAACTTTGCCTTGGGTTGTGTCTACTTTTGAAAGTTGGATCAAGTCCTTGATTTTTTACCTAGAGTGGTAGAATGAGGGCACATTATCAATACTATTGAGCAAGATGTCCATGACATAGTAGAACTGTCACTTCAAGAATCATTGCACAAACATGAATTGCAAATAATTGTATCTATGCAGTTACTTGATTAGCTATTGGGTGCCAGAAAATCTCTTTGACTCAAAGAAATTATTAAGTGATATAAGATTATCACATGTTCATAATTTTATTCAATCTCTAAATAACATTTAATTTTGTAATTTATGAAAACAAATTAATAACTCTTAACTATACAATGATCTTCACCACCTAATATTTTTTTCTTATTAAAGATTGCCCACCAAGCAAAGAAATAGTTTCGGGGATTGTAACCTATGCTCATAACGGTGGGAGTTTGTAATTTTTACCTGTGTATGGTAGTTGTTTGGATCCGATGCATGGAATTGACTAATAATTTAAGCCAAAGATCATGACACATGCATTTTAATTTTGTAGCTATATATTCTATAATGCAACATATGTGGAGAATTTTCAGTGAAAGATGGTCATTTTCGCTTCCTCCAACATATCAGTGATATATAAGGAACATGACCAAGGATCATAGAGCCATTTGTTTCAACTTTGAGGTAGCAATGCAACACAAATTTGAAGTCCACGTGAACACAGTGGATGTTGTTGTTGACGATCAGAGCATCCCATGTCATTTCTATGACAGTTCATATATGTGAGGAGACACAAAATATTATGTCCTATCATTTATAAAAAAATACAAAATATTATATCCTATATATATATATATATATATATATATATATATATATATATATATATATATCCCATTGCATGACACGAAGGGTGTCCACGTCAAGCAACCAAATTGCACGTATAGGACTTGGCCAATAATATATGGTATAGGCCAGGACACAAGAGTTGAAAGCAATGAAAATGTCAAGATACTTGGTATGGTACGTATATGAATGTGTGATTCGCACACCCATCTTTTTCCCATTCAATAATTATGTGTATGATGAAGGGATAAACCTTATACGACGTACGTACCCATCATCTGGGGTCCCAAATTATACTGATGTTATTTCTCAAGTCTTCAGGAGAAGAAAGGGTCCAAAATTCGTTGCACACACGACCTTTCAGCCCCTCAGGAGGCTTGGAAATCCACCTCGCTGGTCACACCTTCTCTTACAAGGGTCCTCTACGTAAAATTCTAGTAAGTTTACGTGGCAGTGTCCACACTCCACTAGCCACAATTGCTGATTTTTTTTAAGGTTTAAAATTTAAATATACAATTGTTTATTTTATGCATGATATTGTTTTATTTAGTTATAAATCACTGTTTTTTTAACATATTATTAATATAAAATATTTATCAATTTTATTGATGAACTTTCATAGAAAATTTGATTGATCACTTTTAGTTTAATTTTTCTGTCTCAATCATAATTTTTTCATTCATCACCATACTGCTCGAATCAATGGTTTGTTAGTTAATTATAAGTCACTTCTGAATATAACTTTAAAAATAATTATTATAAAATTTGATTCAAAGTGACAATTTATAATTAAATAAAAATTTAAATTTTTTTATACTACTATATATCAATGGGTTTTGATCAAATTCTAAATACAAGTGCACTAATCAAAGTATTAAATATGAATTGAGGTGTAGTATAAAGACACCAAACTGGACTCAGAGCTCAGTCGAATTAGTCAAATATCATGTAAATATAAGATGGTATCACAAGCTTATATTAAATTAATAACTATCTTTTATATTTCTCAATTACTTTTAATATAAATAAAATCAAAATATTTAAGAATTAGATAAATTTAATTAATACAATATTATTTTATTTGTGATATATATTGAAAACTTTAAAAGCCTTTTTAATTGATGTATAAAAATGACTTCACTAGTTATTTAGACGTTTTTCATTCCAAAATATTGATAGATTATTAAATATTAAGACTTAAATGGACTTTTTTAATAAAAAAAATTATGTATATATTAAGTGTGTAGAATTTTAAAATAAGGCGTGGATCTAGTAGATAAGTATAATATTTACACATTTTAGCGTCTTAATCAATATGAATAGTTTGCTTACTCTAAGCGCGTAACGAACATTCTATGACTATTCAAGAATATTAATAAATTATAAAAAGAAGACAGATTCTATAAGAAATGATTGAAAACTATTTTTAAACCTTTGAAAGAAATGTGATTAGTTGGGCTTTAAGAAAGACTTTACCTAAAAGTTTACCTAAAACGCTACCATATAGGAAGAAAACAACTTTTGATGAGGTTATGAAAGCAACGTATCTTTGCATTTCAACATTAATTAAGCAACTTATCTCTGAAGAAGAACAATATTCATCTCCAATGGTTAGGAGAATGTCTTGCGCTATTAATAATACCAGAACTTGGAATTACAAGAAATTCACATATAGAAAATATTCTTTGCATTTTTCAGCTATCATCTAGTTTTTATTCTACGTTTTCCAAATAACATTGAATTTTAGCTTCGGAGTTTTTAGAAGTGAGAAGCCTAAAAAGATTGCTTGTACAAGAATACTGAAGTTAGAAAGCTTAATTAAAGAGACCTTTACAAAAATACTTGAGAAATAATGAGAGTTTTTGTCTTTAAAAGAAATTAAGGAGTTGTCAATAAAAATCTTAATTTTTTTAGCCAAGGATTAAACGTTATCTTATATTTATAATATATATGAATCAATATAAAATCTTTATAGAGCTTTCATATATCTTAAATTTTATTTTTAAAACAGTATAAAAAAATTATTTTACTCTTTCTAGTGAGAATTTTTTAATTATATAGGGATGTTTTATTCAATTGCTTGAATTAGTAAGCAATTCTGAATATGTACACATACTACACGTTGTGTGAAGATTAAAAAAATTGTACTTAAATCCTTTATGCTGATGAACTGGCCATAGATATGAAAATTCATGCTTAAGTAGAAACCATGAAATTATGTGAAATTATTATTATTTTCTTGAAAAGTTATAAAAAATAGTATTACTTTTTAATTTTTTAAGTTAATTCAACCTATTAGAATCGGTTTAGTAATAGGAATTTAGGTAATATGTATGTGGCCATAGATTTTAAGATCAGTATGAGTATTATATATATATATATATATATATATATATATATATATAAGTTAATTCAAATATGAATGAATCACATGTTTTCAAGGTTCATTTTTTCTGTATAAATATTCGATCTTGAAAAAAAATCTTCCTACCAAATTAAGGAATCTTTTTCTAACGATTCTATGGCAAAGTTCTTTCATAAGCAGGCTTAGATGTGTCAATTACAAAACAGTAGTAGATTTAAAAACATGAAAGGAATAAGAACAGTTTCAAGTCAAACCAGTCACACAGTTTTCAAATATGAGATGCTTGGGAATTTGATTCTAGACAAGAAGTATGGCACAAATGCTGGTTGAAAGTAATAGAAAGCGCATACACATGGAAACGCGGGTTCCATTTGCATATGCTGAGTCAAACAATAGTAGAACAACAATAGACAATAAATAAATACCTTTCTTTTTTCATTTCCTTTAAAATTGGTGGTGCCAGCCAGTTCCAACATGTAGTCCCTTCTCAAAAATTATATCAGCAAGATTCAGGTGTGACATTGAAATGGCACCTAGAGTGCATGTCTTGTCATAGTCAATAAAAATTCATCTAGTTAATAAGAAATAATTTAATATTTTAAAATAATATAGATTTAATTATTTAATTACTATCGATATGAAGATGTTAATTTGTTGTAAGTGTTTATTGGATCTTAACTCGTAAGACTTGTTCTAATACGATAAGTCTTTAAAATCTAACTCATCTTAAAAAAATAATAGAAAAAGAAACGAATTGAATATCTTGATACGTGGATACCAGTTGGAAGATTTAGAAAGAAAAAAAACTAGTTAAAAGAGGGTAAGGAAGCACTAAACAGGTTGGCCATTCGCAAACTACAAAATGTTACTCATCAACGAACACATCACATGCACACATATCATTCGTTTAGTCTTATTCAGGGTTATGGATTTTGATTAGCAAGTGTCAATACAAATCAAAATCTGCCACTTTATGCATTTATCAAGATCAATAAGTGCGCAATTAATGGCCTCAATGGATTATGTTAGGAAACAAAGCCTACACTACTCTATTCTTAAGAAAACACCATTAAAGTTATAAATAAAAGCTAAAGAGAATAAACCTAAATTTCAATTTTCATTTCATTCATTAATAATAGATAAGATGAATAGATTTATATAGTCATCAATTAATAGGTAATAATTATCCAAGAGTCAACATAATATTATTCTAAAACAAGTAAAATAAAAATTATAATTATAAAATACATATTTAACTTCGTCCTATATATATAATCTGTTGGACTATTTTATTTTGAACCTAGAACCCGTTCCATCATTCCAATGTTAGGATCATTATTCTCTCTAACCCAAATAGGTGGTTTTTCACATTAGATAATTTTGATATTATCCTTTTAATATTAGTTTTAATTTATATTTTTCTAAAATACTAAATGTTAACAAGTATATGATTGTTGTTCATTATGATTATTATATATTATAAATTAAGTTGCCAGATATTAATGAAAAATCAAAAGTTGTTATTTTATCTTTATAATTTTCTTTAGTCCTTTTATGGTGTTTTATTAGGAGCAGTACTAAAGTAGAATCAACACTCTATTAAATTAGTCCAATTGCTTGATTAAAATTAATTAAGGGTAGGCATGGCAATGGGGGGGGTGGTTGGGGGCGGTTTTTGTTTATACCACCCCCGCCCCCGCCTGTCAAAACCTCCCCCGTCCCTGATCGGGGTCGATTTTTCCCGCCCCATCCCACCCCCGAACCAAACAAAAGGCACGGCAGTGGAGATCTTGTTCAAGCCGTTGGAAATCAATTAAAATTGCCTAAATTTTCAAAGCGATAAAAAAGAGAAAAGAAAGACCCAAATTAAAATTGCCAAATCCTGTTTACACAGAACCCTTATGCATCAGATTCCCAAATTCACATGTAATAATATAACAAAAAAGGGGGGAATGTTGGTTTGAACATTACCGTAGGAGTTGAAGGTCATGGAAGGTACAAGGGAGTTTGAGGAAGTTGTAATCGAAATTATGAATGGTGAGGTAGACGCTAACTTTCTCCAATTCCTCAATTCTCTGTTTCATCTCTTCAATCTCTCTCTTTCTTTTTCTAGGAAGTCACCGTACTCTCTCACTCCAAGGAGGTTCTTTAGCATTGCCGCCTCTGATTGCGCTTCCTTCGGCGCTTTGCACCGTAGAATTACCAAAATTGCCCTCGCCTCCAAATTTAATAGGCGGGAAAAAATCAAAACCGAAACCAAACCCATTTAACTCGGTTTTTCCCCATTAAAATCGGGGTGGGTGCGGGTGGATGCGACCCCCGTTGCCATGCCTAATTAAGGGAAACATACATATACTAATAAACTTCTAAATATACTAATTTGGCATATAAGGTAGGAAAATGGTGATGTGCGTTGACAAGGCGTGACCTCCATGGAACAGTGACACTACACTCTTATCTCAACTCTTATCCCCTCATCCTTTCACATCCCTTTATCCTGTTGAATTTATTTTAATTATAACAAAATTGTAGTGTTCATATAATTTATTGACTATTTTAATAAAAGTGTGTTTCATGTTATGATTAAGGAATAATGGAGACCTTGGAGATTTTATTCTAAATTTTGTATATATCTATTTCCTTTCTCTTTATCGGTTACCATTAATAAATAAATAAAAATGAAAAAAAAAAGAAGAAAACTTGCATGTTTTTTTCACCATCAATAAAAATAGAAAAATATCACTAAGTGTTAGGATAAAGTGATACAAATGTGTTCCAGTTTAACTAGTACCATTGAGTTGGAGTCTTGAACATATGTGTAAATAAGTTAAATATTTAGAAAAAAAAAACTTTATCATCAATAATGAGCGTCATTTTATCAATTCCAGTAAGATTTTCTCATGCAAAAAATACATGTAATTTCTATAAATAAAATGAAAAAAAAAGAGAGGAAAGAAACATTAAAGAGATCAAAATTTTCTCAACATTCTAACAAAAATTTCATAAACATCAATCCATATAAGTTTATTAAAACTCTTATGTGAGAATCTTTAAGGATTGTGATGACATTGACTATGACTAGATAGAATTTATATGGATTGTTATGGCTTTGTTGCCTCATTATGACCTAATTTGAGTTTCATCAAATGAATATAAAGATTGATTTTATTTGGCAAAATTATTTGAAAAGTTAGTTGGAAGTTGAAAAGTTAGTTAGTAACTGAAAGTTGAAATATCTTATTAAATTATAAGTGTTCGGTAGAATTAACTGTTGAAATAGCTGAAAAACGTAAAATAAAAGAAAAATAATAAAATCATGACTTATTTAAAAAGGAAAACTAAGAAATTGGATAAATATATTGAGGATAAAAATGAAAGAAAATATTTTAAAAAAACTAGAAGATAGAAGCTAGTGTTTTACAAAATGATATTTGAAGTAGCATTTCAAAAAATGCTAAAAACTACTAAAAAAAATTATTTATCGATCAGTCAAATAAATTTTTCAGCTCGTAAAAAAAGTTAAAAATTAACTAAAATATCTTGTCAAATATAATCATTTTCTTTCTAAATAATGACTTGAAAGAAAAGGTTTATATGGACTCAACCAAGGAAAAGAAAACTTGATTTGTATGTTAAAGAAACTTAGATATGAATTGGAACAAACTTCCTAACAACCATATATTTAGTTCAAGGATATTATTATGTCATATTGCTTTGTAGAAAAAAAGTTCATTGATATATCTGCATGAAGGTTATTGGGAGCAAGTTTATTTTTTTGGTATGGTGATGATATCCCTCTTATTGCTAATAATGTTGGCTTGTTATATGATGCAAAGAAATTTCTTGCCCTTAAAATTCTGAAGTGAAAGAAGTATTTCATGATAAACCACAACAAGTTGTTGGAATATTCTCAAAAATGGTAATGAAAAACGGCTATGTGTCACTAGGTATTTCAGCCAATTTCTAACTTTTTAGTAGCTGAAAAACTTGTTTGATTATTCGATAAACAAATTTTTTATAGCAGTTTCTAGCATTCTTTAAACATTACTTGAAATAATATTTTTGAAATATTAGCTTCTAACCTTTTATATTTTCTTTCATTTTTATCCTCAACATATTTATTAAATTTTGTTATTATATTATTTAAATAAATCAATAATTTTATTATTTCTATATTATTTTACATTTTTCAGTTACTTTAACAACTAGTTTTATTGAACACTTGTAATTTAATAAATTAGCTTTTAAACTTCCAATTGCCAACTAATTTTACAATTAATTCGCCCAACGACATAACCAAAGCGTTAGATATTTAGAATAGAAAATGCTCTTCGGGAATAGTTTTTATTCAAAGATGAGTGCAGTGAACTGTATGTCCCAAAAACAATTTGGAACGCAAGGTAACGGAATATATTTTCTGTGCATCTATAGACTATAGTTGAGAGTTAAATGTGTATTGAGATATGCATTTAGCCGAATATCAATTTTGTTGGTTGAACGTCAAAGTAATCCCTGCAAAAATAGTCCTTCGGTATTTATAAGGCATCAAGGATATGATTACACATGCTTGTGTTTAATAATAAAAAATCAGCTTGTGTATAATAAAAATAAAATAAAAAATCCGCCTATGTTGGATGTGTAGACTTGAGGAAATTCACATTTTGTTACATCTTCCAATTAACCGAATGAGCAATCCCATGGAAAAATGCAATATTAAGTGTTAAAGATATTTAGAATTTTAATTATTTATATACTTTTATTATTCGTCATACTTTTATATTTTCCATGCAACCATGAGTATTAACTACTTAGGTTTCTTCTGAGGTATTAAAAAAAGTTGTCAACTATAAATGAGTTCGCATAAGTGGAAATAGTTTATTGACAAGTGTCATGGGTACACATGGGATAAACCCGAAAACACAACTCACTTTATGGAAGTTCCACTAGTTCTAAGTACAACCTGTGCTCTACTTTCATCTATACAATCCTTAACTCCAGCACCACCAATCAATCTGAACTCTGAAGAAGTAGAAACAGGATGGAGCAAAGTGTTTTTGTGTTTGTAGAACTCATGAAGAAGATATTTTGCATACTACTTCAGAGGCAACAAACTCCCTTCAAGCTACATAGCTTTTGGCTTTGCTGAAGCCATGTTTGCAATCAAGATGAAGAAACCTGTTGTTGGAGTTTGCTCATGTGTCATGCATTCAAAAGGTTTATGATCAATAAGGGGGACAAAAAAATAACAGTAATCACGTGTGTTTTCTCTCAAGCCTTCTGAAATGTGCGAGAAGAAACTCCATGCAGAAGCCTAACAAACCCCAAGAAGCTAAGCTTCCCATCTGAGTGTCTTATCCAATCTTGGAGTACCACATGAATAGGCACTGAAGGGCTAAGCCCAAGTTCCTGAAACAAATCAATTTACAAAAGCTTAGAACCATTGTACATGTGGTAGAGGAATCACATTGCTAATCAAGAATATCCGATTTGAGGTAACAAGTCATGTTAATCAATATAGGAAAGTGAATAGTAAAAGGCTCCCCTAAAGTGACCTTGTATGTAAAGTGCACACAAATGAAGGTGTATCCACCCCTTAACACACTAAAATTTAAAAGTGTGCACATTACTAACATGATCACTTTATGGCCTTTTTCTGAGTGATTTATAGGTCTTTGGGAATCATTAATTTGATTGCAGTTCCTTGGTGATTCTCTACAAAAATGAAAATCATAATCTGAAATGTAGTCTTATATTGAACAAAATGGTATTGCAACAAGAGGAGTACCGAAGCAAGCTCTTCAATCATAATTGGTCTATTTCCTTCCTTTTCAAACATCTCGTACGCACGCCTTGCATGTTGCTCCCAGCTCTCCATTCCCTCTAGTTGATGGACACTTATAGCAGCTGCACAAAATTCCTCAAAATCTAATTTCCGATATTGAATTGAACTAACCTGCAACATGAATAGTAACAATTCATTTTCCAGGGAAGCAGCTATGTTAGAAACTGATAAGAAAAGTTACAGTCCCTCATAAACTTACCATGTTCACATAATCTAAGACACGTGAATCCTTTGAGGCATCGGTGGCACTCCTTAAAATAGCCTGCTAATTTAAATGTGTTAGTGGCTTGAAAGTTACTTGGAAAAAGCACAAAAACTTAAGATATGAGCTGCTGACCGTCTTGAAGTTCTGCATAGAGATTAACCCACTTTTGTTTGGCCCTAACATATTGAATTGTTCTCTCAGATATGCTAGCTGCACTAATGTTAATGTCTTTGCAAGAGCCTGCCAGAATGACAAAACTGATCAAAACATATTCATGCCTTCAACAGGAATTACTAAAGATTATGCCAAGAAAACTTCAATAGTTTATCACATATGATGACAGGCAAGTACACAAAACACTCATTCTTACATAATTAATAAATGCTCGTTATTGTGTTCATGTTAATAGATCAGCTTGATGATATCTGTAAGATTCTTCTCTTCCATTATTATCTTAACTTTTTACCATTTTGGAGGGGATTCAATTCAATGTCTACCACACTTAGCAATCATTTGTTTTGCCTTCTTTCTTTTAGGTCCTCCTCCTATTACCAATCTATCATATTTGCTGGTGAATTTGTTTTGGATCACCAATCAACATAGACAATCCTAAATTTAAACACTTGCCAACCAAACTAATGGTTACACAAATACACTTCTAACCGGAACTCTGCAAGCTGTAGTTACAATTGACAAAAATTAAGGTGGTGATTACCCAGTAAATATTAGATAATCTGTTAATAGAATAAGAAGCTATGACGTACAGATTCTTCAAAATTGGCAACGTATTCATATAATATCTGTACCAGATACCAATAAGCTATTATATAGCTGCCTCTGTACCAAAATAGACTGTCTTATCTTCAAAGCTTTTAATGTATATTTTCCCCTTGCATAATAAAGGGAACGTTATCATAACTTGAATATAACATTTTTAAGAAAAAAAAGCTGATTGTGATTATGCTATTTCTAATAAAATTTTCAAGAGATAAAAAAATAGCAATAACATCATGATGATGGGAAACCATTTTATTAAGAAAATTCAAGAAATCAAGAAAAATAAATTAATAAAATATAACCAATTTATAATATAATTATATTTTATTTAATATACTTTGCCGTACCCATATCCTAATTTTAAAAAATGTTATATTTAGGCATTGTATCATGTCATATCTAACACTCAATACAGTACCTGTGAGTGAGCATCATGGTTAAGAAGAGATATCCAAACACAATCTTCAGATATAACAAGAAAGGGTTAAACATAAGCAATATTAAATGACCAGACAATAGTACGTACCCCTAATGCTGATTTGCGTAACGAAGATGAGCATATATAAGTTTTAACAAGCTTGTGGATTATCATATCAAAAGGTATCTTCACATCATCACAATGATTCGCAAGCCATGGATGACCTGTGCATAAAATCAAGCTATGTGCGTGAGATTCATGGGATTATAAATGCGAAAGCTAATGCCATGCACCACCTATGGGAAATGGAGCACATACTGAGAGCCTGAGCTGCAGTTAGCCTTTTACGGTAATCCTTATTCAACAGTCTCTTCACAAAATCTTTTGCATCAGCTGATAAAGATGGCCAAGGAGCTTCCTCAAAACTTGGATCTGCCTTCAGGACAGCCCGAAATATGCCAGATTCTGTCCTGGCCCAAAAGGGTCGGCTTCCACATAAAAGAATATAAGCAATTACACCAATGCTCCACATATCAGCTTCTGTCCCATAAGATCTATGCAAAACTTCAGGAGCTACATAATATGCACTTCCAACAATATCATTCAACCTTTCATCTGCAAAAAACTTCTGATTGTTAGCCCTGGTTGTTTTATTTTCTGTAAAAAAAATCAGAGAAAACATAGACATGCAATAGGACATACCTGGCTTTACATAGTCAGATAGTCCAAAATCAATGACCTTCAGAGTGGAATTTTCATCCTTAGAAATATAGAGAAAATTCTGCAGCACAAAATCAGCCTTATTAATAAGGAGGAAAACAGTATAGCATGCCGAATGAAAGAATAATTATAGGTAACAAACTACTTAACTGCAACATCATTTGATTTATGAATTAACTTTAAGACAAAGTGCTGGCACTCAGAATGGTCATGAACCCATTATACAAAGAATAAACACTTACAAAATAAATTCAAATTACATGCCTTCCCTTGGTTACTAATTTCCTCCCTAGCTTGGCAGTGGAATAAAAGCATTGCTTACTTTTGAGAGTGAGACAGGCATGTTATAAATATTAACATCAAATGATAACATACAGTATATGAAAACCCAAATTGAGATGAAAATAGCCACTAGCCCACTAGGAGCATCATCAAAAGAGTAATAAGAAGATTTTAAACAAGTTATAGGAGCCCAGTATATGTCATCATAAACACGTGATATTTTCTAGCATTACTAGTTTCAGAGTTTGTAAACAAATCATTGAACATTCGAATGAAATCTTTTAAACATGCTGAAGAGAGGAACACAACAATATCTATATCTATAATCTGTAATCATAAACACTTCACAGTAACTAATATGAAAATGTAAATGTTAGTAATTAAGCATTTAGAAACTTTCTAGATAATTGTTTTCCTTTCTCTCTTCTGGTCAGTGCAGCTGAAAACTTTTCTAGCCTTGCTAATGCAGTAATGAAACTAAATATAAAACATTATTGATAATGTAATCAATTCGAGGACACAAACTAGCCTCAGCCAAAGTTCTCATTATATACTTTCTGGAACATTCCAAATATGTCCGTTTTCCCCTCCCCATTTCTCACTGCCTTAAACCTTATTTGTCCATATGTTTAAGAAACAGAATCCAGAGCACGAGAATAATAAGGCTTAATCATATCAATTGATAAGATTGAATAAGCAGCTTCAAGTGAAGTGCAAGGTCACTACTAAATTAGCATAACATGTTTAAACTAGTAATTTCTACGTCTGAGAATAACAATGTCATTCTATGATCCAATAGGACCAAAGGTTAAAAGTATCCTGAATAATTTTCCCAGCTAAACATTGAATAGCTTTATTATCTAGTTACCTCTGGCTTGAGATCACGATGAACAACACCCTGCAGATGACAGAAAGCCACCACACTTAATATCTGAATCATAACAACTCTGGCATCTTCTTCTGAGTACTTTCCACCCCTATAGATCAGAATATAAAATGTGTTAATCACAATGGCAGCAGTAAAATAACTACCTGAATACCTATTTTTAGTTATTCCATTTTTGTGGCACAGTAAATGAAAATTGGAGAAAATAGTTACCTGGAAAGAATCTTATCCAGCAGCTCACCTCCTTTGCATAACCTGAATAGAATATGATACAGTAGAACATGAGATCCTAATTTATGGAGTTAATTAACAACTATCAATTAGTTAATTAACAACTATCAATTCCTTGCTTGAGCAATAAAATATCTCCAATCAATCAGCGTTACAATCATAGTTATTTGGAAGTATACCCAAGGTATAAGAAAAGTCAGAGGTCAATTTTATATTAAAAAAAATCAATGCATATGAAATTTCCACCTTTCCCTATTAAACTCGTTCAACTTAGAATTATATCCCTAATTGATCATTAGCATCAAAGATTTTGAGGATAATCCATAAAAAAATAAAAACTGCAATATGAACTTACTCCATAACTATATAAACATTGTCATTGTCTTCATAGGCTTCATAGAATTGCACCAGATTCTTATGCCCAGTCAGAGCTTGCAATATCTTTACTTCTCTCCTTACATCCTCTATAGCAATTGCTGTTGTCATCTGCCAAACAACCCCCACTTTCATAAGAACAAGGAGCAAATT
>PYAF01005814.1:1898588-1919602 GCA_007407185.1 Glycine tomentella | reverse complement strand
CACAATCATATATCTAAGGTTCTGAAATTTTCCATGTAAAATCTAAAGATAGATTCCACAATTAACATCCATGCGTATTCTCCCAATAGTAACAAAATCATAGAACAGGCATACCCACAAAAATCCACACAACACGTATTCTCCCAATAACAACAAAATCTTCATCATGAGTATTGATACCACCAAGGTTTTAAAAAACGGTCTGTGACCGTGATTTCGGCCACAAAGCCAAGGTTTTTAGAGTCTCTACAACCACAATTGTGATCACGTTGGCCGCATTTGTCCACAATTTCCCGCGATATCAAGGATCGCAGACGAAATGTGAACACAATTTAAAACCTTGGATGCGACCACCAAGTGACCAAACACCTAAAAGTGTCACAAGACCATACAAAAGCCAATCATGAATCACCTTGACCAACACACAAGTCAATTTAAAACAAAGTAACTCAAAAACTGATTGAAATCAACCTTGGATTTTGGAATGACTTTGACAGCAACGTCATGGCCCTTGAAGGTGCCTTTCCTTCCCTTGGCAGAGCAAGTGTAGCCAAAGTGGCCACGGCCCACCTCGGGCCCAAGCTCAAAGTGAGCTTGGAAGTGGCTAGAGAAGCCGAAGCTCTTGTCGAGCCCAACCTCACACTCACTTCCTTCGGGGATGGAGGCCTCGTTGGGCTTCACAGAGCCGTGGCGCCGGGCCAGCAAGGCCCGAATGTGCTTCGCCGGCGACGGAGGCGGAAAGGGCCGCTTGAAGAGCCGCAGAGGGGTCGAACTCACGCTCGAGTTCGCCGGCGAGTTCTTGAACAGGCTCGGCAACGGGCTTGGGCTGTAAAACGGAAACTTTGAGCCTTTTGTGGCGGTTTTCGGACTTGCCGCCGAAACCACCACCGCATCTTTCTCACCGCCGGGGAAAACGTGGTGCCCACCTTCACTCTGTGGGGTTTCAATGGGTTTTCCATGACACAGTCCCATGAAAACAAAAACCCAGAAACAGAATTCAAAATAATTGACAAAAATGCCAAAAAGTTCAGATTTTTAGATCAGGGGAAGTTCCAAAACTGGATTTTTGTTTTTTCTGGGGTGAGCAAGCAGTGGAACCCTGAAAGGAGATCAGGGCATGCGGTTTTGTAATTAAGAGAGGGAGGTTTTTTGAATTTGGGAGGGTAAAATATTGAGAAAATTCAGAAGAAAAAGGACGGAGGCTTTAGTTGTAAGAGAATGAAAACCTGCAACACCTAAAGAAGAAGCAATTTGTGGGAGAAGGAATAAGATTGCATGCTAGAAATAGAGAAGCTCAAACCAAGATAATTTGGATGAAAAAAAAGAGAAAATTCCAAGAGGAATGAAGAAGGAGTGGGAAGGCAGATAAAAGAATGGAAAAGTGAGGAACCAAAGATGCTTAGCAGAGTCTGCAAGGAAAAAGAAAAGGTAAGAAAGAAATCAATCCTCCTCCTTTTTTTTGCTTTTTGTAAGTCTCTTTAATTTTTTTTTTAGTTTTTTTTTTAGTTTTTCTGCTGCTAGCTACTACCTTGGTTAAGACTGAAGAGTTTTTGTGTACAGAAATACACTTTATTGGAGAGGGTAGTGTTGTGTTGGTTTCTTCCCTGATAATAATTATAATGGTGAGTGGGGTTGGTTTTGGATCCTTCCAGCCTGTCCTTATTGATCCCAAAAACGAACTAGTATGTATCCATTTCATGTGAGAAGGAGAATGTAGTAAGGAGTTTAAGGAACTCAGACTGTGCATTTTAGCCTTTGAAGTTTGACCTCCTTTTGTTAGCCACTGAAAGGGTTGTCTTTTTATGCTTTGTATTTTTTATATCTTTAGTTTTTACATGGTGGTGGGTCGGTCTTTGTTGCCAATAAGTGACTTGAGATCTGAGAACATTATTCAAGTTAGGGGCAAATTAAAGCTGAGAAAGCATAACCAATTTGCTGATTTGTTTTCGTGGCTTTCTCTTCTGTTGTTCTGTCAGATATATATTGAATAGAAAGACTTTTTAAGTCTGCTACTTTATTTTATTTTTGGAGCATTACTCAAATTAAAATATGAAGATGTAAGAAGCAACAAAAATAGAATGTTCTAAGCTGGGGGAAGGAAACTGAATGCCAGAGAACAAGCGACAATAACAAATAGTAGAGTAAGACAACTAATAAAGTATATTGTTTTGGTTTACAAAAGGAAAGAGGGCATGTTGCAATCCTTGTAGGTCTTACAATGAGGATTTAGAATTACAGAATGATTGCTAAAATAAAAAATTGCAGTAGTGTTATTTGTCTTTTTTTTTTTTTAAAGGAGTAGTGTTATTTGTATATCAAACTTTTTTATATTGATTATCAACAATGAATAGTTCCATCTGATAAAACAATACGAACATTTCTAACGTGAGTAATTATGAGTTTTTTTTTATTTGTAAAAGTTAAAGATAATATTAGAAAATTTATAATAATTTATGTATTTTTATTCAATCAATTGAGTTAAACTCATTTAATTTATATGAATTGTTTAAATTCAAACAACATTGTTTAAAATTTTTATATTGTTTAACATACTTATAAATACATGTATCTACTACATGTATCTACACCTGTATTAAGTACTGTTTTCTCTTATTGCACAAGTTACATCTCCATCATTATTTGCATTTTTAAAAACTATTCAACTATACAGTTTGTCCAACACAATTGCTAGTCAAAACCTTGGATTTAGGACAACACTTATTTTCAAGATCACTCCCACTACATGTGGTCTTTCAATTAATTAATAGAGTCATTCCACACATTAGCATGTCTATTATTCATCTCCTATCTTTCAATATTTCTAATAATCACTTCTAAGAAAATAGTTATATTGGCTGCAACATGAAATGCCTTTCAGTCTACCTTATAAGCTCCTTGACGAGAAGTGAGAGATCTCATTTAAAATACAAACTTAAGAGCAACTTTAATATAAAATTTTGAGCTCAGAATCTGGACTTCATTAGATCTTCCAATAAAGAAGATAGAGAGATCTTCAACATGGAGAATAGATTATTGTAAAAAAATCATTAAGATCTACATATAGTTAAAAAAAGATAATTTTTTAACCATTTCTCTCACCCTAAGATCTCAAAATGAGATCTATCATTAAAGAACAAAAATAAGAGAGATCTTCAAATATATTCAATCATACGTAACACTATGAGGTCTACTAAAAAAAGTGGTCTAAGATTCCAATTTAAGATCTATCACTAAAGATGTTCTAAGAGCAAAATGAAATTCAAACTCTCATTGACTTTAGAATTGAATTGGCTGCAAAAACTCAATGTTTATTTGAATAAAATAAAAAGTTGAATTGGTTGAATTTAAATAGGTTGACTTGGATGATTGTGTGCAAATTTTTTTAATTTCTTTTGAACAATTAAACTAAAATAAATTCATTTTATATCATTTTTAAAAATAATCAAAATAATGTTATTTTTATTAACATTTTATGAAAAAATGCTGATTAGGTTTGAATTTGATGTAGTTGACCAAAATTAAATTATATATTCTTAAACTAATTGAGACTGGTGGGTTGTTTGGATTCAACAAAAGCCAACACGACTCTCCTTTGGTTGGTCCAGCTAGATTGATTGAGTCATTGTCTCTGAGTATTCTTTCTCTCTCTCGTTTTTAAGAAGGATTCAAAGTTGCAATTCATGGCTCCGTTTTTACGTGGGTGATATAATCCTAACGGAAATGAAATTGATAACATAGGCAAAGTGAAACAGGTTTTGGATGCATCCTCCAAAATTTATAGAATATGGACCACTTAGAATTATTTTCTATAGGATTAGAAATCGCAGCTTCCCACAAGGACATTATTCTCAATCAAAGATACTTGATATCACCTTGCAAATGCAAGCATGCATATTGGCTAGGAAGCCAACCAAACCTCACATGGATAACTCGATTAAGGTCAGCATTGGAAGTGGGACTCCTCCTTCAGATCATGCATCTTATATGCCATGCTAATTTGTTAATTTCTCTATTTTTTATTTTATCACCATATATATATAGTTAGACATTACCTACCTGTTACCAGCTCAATCATCTCACACCACCAAGTTGATGAGGCTAGCCATATGCATCTCTGGCCGGCCAAGGCTATAGTACTGTTCCCTACAATGTCTAATTTTCATGAGTATGGATTTTTTAACACTCACAAATTTTAAACACTTAGTTAACACTCTTATTTTCTTTATATTTCTTTCTTTCTATCAAACTGCATCATCTATCATATTTATATTTCTATTTTTTCTATCTCTCCTTCTCTTTCAAGGTGTCAATTAACATTGGGTATCAAAATATCTTTTTCAATTTCCATATCAAAGGACTCAATGACTTAGACTAGGCCAATTACCGTGACCCCTTTAGGTCCGGCCATTAGGAGTTATAATTTATAAGATTGATTTAGTGAAAAAAGGAAAGAGAAAAAGAAAAAGATTGTGGATTTAATTTCCTCTATTAACAAAATACAAACAATTAACATTTGTTGATAAAAAAAAAACTTTAGGTTCATTATATATGTCAACATGTTTTTATTATTATTTTATTTCGTTTTTTGAGTTTAATTTATTTTAAAACCAATACCCCACCAAACACATAAATTAACTATTGCAAGATTGTTCTAACTTCTAACTTAACTAATAAATTCAATTTTAATTCTAAATATAGAATCTGAATATGTAAATGTGTTAGATATTTAGAAAATAAATCATTGCTCACAATAAATTAACTTACTTGACTTAAACATAATTATCTCTATTTGTGTTTTATAAAACATACTCTGAATGATGGAAATTGATTGAACTAAGCATATACCCTAGCCTGCATGGTCCCAAAATGCAAGTGCCACATGTAGCGCTGTTGGCTGCATTTGATTTTAAACAGATCTTGCTCCAAAGTTGGTGCAGCTACTTTTTAAGTTCACACATAAAGACTACTTCGGATTTCAGAAGGATCGGTTGACAAACTAAAGAAAGAAAAATAAAAGGAAAACAATATTGCAATCATAAAAACTTCAAAGAAACATTATTTGACAAGCATTGTCTTTGATCATCACTTTATCCTTGCAAACTTTAGTTCTTTCCTACTATTGCTAGTAGTTGGGGGTTTTCTTTACCCCTAATAGACTTTAATTACTATTATGAATTCTCTGTCTCGTATCTAATTCTCATGATCCAGCACAATTCATATAAAAAGCTAGGTTGAAGACTTAAGACATACATAACTGATAACTCTATTTAGCATACTTCATCCAACAAACCAAACCACGTGATGGCATTTTTTTTTTTGGAAGAAACGTAAATGATTGTATTCCAAAAAAGATACATACATATACACAGGGCATACCCCGGATACACAAAAATAAGTATTTTGATATATTTGCCAAAATAAGCAAATGAAATATGCTAGGGACAGCTACTACAAGTAAAGATTAGCTAAAATAAGTGCATCAAATGTGACATTCTAAGAATTTGAAATTTGATCTTCTCAAGCAAATCATTAAAATTAAAAACAAGTCCATCAAAAAGAATGGCATTTCTGCAAAGCCAAATATTATAGACAGCGGAAGCAATAGCAAGGCAACGACGCTTACCTTTAACACCAGAAGCTGCACGTCTGTGAGTCATGCTATTGAAAGTCCCCTTCAATGAGATATTTTTTCCTGGAAAGTCCATAGAGTCCCGGATTTCACTCCAAATTCTGATGGTGACCTTGCAGTTAAAAAACAGATGATCGTGGGACTCATTCTCCTGATGGCAGAAAGGGCACAACGAATCTATATCTAGAAATGGGATACGATCCAGGGTGAGGAGCTTGTGGGAAGCTGCCAGCCACAAAACAAAAGACTCCTTAGGAGGGATACAAGTCTTCCACACTAGGCTGCTCCAATAAACCTTTGGTCTGGAATTCCTAAAGAATTCATACGCTGCAGCCGCATCAAAGCCTGATGGCCTGATCCAAGATGAGAGTAGTTGCTGAGCCTGAAAAGAACCACCCTCTTTATCCACAATAATATCTCGAATGCAGCACAGCCTCTTCAAAAGGGGGGAATCTAATTTGCTGCACGTGTAAGTCCAGAACTGATTTCTCATATAAACATGATGCATCCACTTGACCCACATTGAATCTTTTTTACTAGCAACATCCCAAAGGGAACGGGCCAAGAGAGCATGATTCCAACTCCTAAGACAATGAAGACCAAGGCCACCTTCGTCCTTAGGGGAGCAAACTGTGGACCAAGCCACTAATGGCTTCTTATTCCCCGAATCAGATTTACCCCACAAAAAATTTCTGCACATAGCATCAATCCTACTAGACACAGATATGTGCAGTGGGAACAAGCTCATCCAAAAGTTCACAATACCATGAATGACCGATCTAATCAGCTCAAGCCGGTCAGCGTAAGATAACGTTCTCCGGTTCCAATTTTGAATGTAGTTCCCAATTTTAGACAAAAGGGGCGAATAATGACACACATTAAGCCTAGAAGCCATAAGGGGGATTCCCAAATATCTGATGGGAAACACCCCATCTTCAAAGCCTGTGAGAGATCTAATTTCCTCCAAAGAAATAGTATCCACTCCAGCAGCGAACAAAGAGGATTTACCAGCACTTATGGATAATCCAGATATGCTGCAAAACTTCTGGATCCTGGCGAACAAAGTAGCAACCGAGGCAATGTCACCACGAGAGAAAAACATGAGATCATCTGCAAAAGCTAAATGAGTTATGTTCTGAACAGCACATGCCGGATGATAATTAAACAGCATATTCTGTCTCAAAGCTTTGAGCTCACGGGAGAGGTATTCCAGGCAAATGACAAACAGGTATGGGGATAGGGGATCCCCCTGTCTAAGACCACGCTTTCCTTTGAAATGACCACAAACCGATCCATTGACAGAAATACTAAAAGAGGTGGTCGAGACACACTCCATGATCCAGTGAGAGAACTGCTCAGGAAACCCCAAACTGCGAAGCATCCAGGACAAGAATCTCCAAGATACCGAATCATAAGCTTTGTGAAGGTCCACCTTGAGCATAACCCTCGGGGATACTCTTTTCCTAGAATATTTTCTCAAAAGCTCTTGAACCAAGAAAATATTATCGGCCATATTTCTTGATTTTATGAAAGCAGCCTGCGATGGGTCTATGATGGACTCAAGCACCGAAGCAAGCCTATTAGCAAGGACCTTAGCAATAATTTTGTAAATTATGTTGCAGCAAGAGATAGGACGAAAATTATTCACCCTGTTAGCACCTTCACACTTAGGTATCAAGGCAATAACTGAATGATTTACTTGCTTGAGCAACCTGCCGGATGTGAAGAATTCATCCACAGCCCCAAAAATATCCTCACCAATAATATGCCAAGCTTTTTTGAAAAACAAAGCCCCATAACCATCAGGCCCTGGAGCTTTATTGTTATCCATGTGGGAAACTATATCCCAGACTTCTTCCCTGGAAATCGGCCGCACTAGATGATGGTGGTGTCCCTCAGCCACCAAAGGACCCCTCGACACAACCTCTGTTGAAGGGGGAGAGGTATTCACTGATGTACCAAGCAAGGATATGAAGCTGCTCACGAATTCAGTTACCACCTCTTCCTCAGAACTTGTAAGCTGACCATTATCCTTATACACAGCAGCGATAAATCTTGCATTTCTATTCTTGTTAATGAGGGCATGGAAGAACTTGGAGCTTCTGTCCGCACTCACTAGATACTTATGCTTTGAAATCTGAGAAAGCATTCTGGACTCAGCCACTCTCAGGGAGCAAACTTTCTGTCTCAAACTACTGACCAATGCCTGGAGCTGAGGGCAATTAGGCCTTTGCTGGAGCAGTAAGAGGTTATTCTGGTACTCACTTTCAGCATCCTGCACCTTAACATCAAGTTGACTAAATTCTTTTTTAAACAGTCCCTTTAGATCATGTTTCATACCTTTAAGCTTCCGACAAACTTGATACATCTTACAACCAGTCACCTCTCTTTCCCAATGATGAGCAATCATAGGAATAAAATCAGAGCTGTCAACTAAGGCATTCGGAAATCTAAAGGATAGATTCCTTTTGCCAATGGGAGGGGCTGTGTGCACTAATAAGGGTGCATGGTCAGAGACTGACTGTAAACTGGTCACCAAGGAATAAGAATGATGAAACTTAGATGTCCAGTCCAAATTACATAGCACTCTATCCAGCTTGCTCCACACTTTACCATTTGTCCAAGTAAACAGCTGGCCACTATGGTTTAACTCTTGAATTCCCAAATCCAAGCAACACTGGGAAAAGTCTCTCATTTCGTAATCAGAAACAGGGGAGCCATTTTTTCGATCCTCCGGGTTGAGCACACTGTTAAAATCCCCTAAGATGATCCACGACCCTTGATAAACAGAATCAAACTCCTTGAGAGAATCCCATAATAGTCTCCTGTCAGTAATGGAATGCAGCCCATAGACAAAAGAAGCATGGAAAACATCTCCGGAAATACGGCAGATCAGCTTACAATGGATTACTTGAGGAGTTACCTCCAACACATGCAGGCTAACTCGATCGTTCTTCCACAGAATAAAAATTCGGCCAGCAGGGTGGGACTGAAAATTATCCACAGAATTCCAATTTGAAAATCTTGCCTTCAGGGCTTTAGACAAGGAAAAACTATCAAGTTTGGATTCCAAAACAGCCATGATATCAATATGTTTAGACTGCAGCCAATTCAGCATAGCAATTTGTTTGAGGGGCGTGCTGAAACCCCTAATGTTCCAGGAAGAAATTATCATGGATAATGATGGGAAGTACCCTCCCCAACAATTTTAGAAAGTAGACTCTTCTTCCCCATGATTTTCTTATTCATGTTCTCCTTAATCTTAGAAGTTTCTGAAAACTTGATTCCTTTCTTCTTCTTTTTAGCCGTTATTGTAATAAACCCTTCTTCATCAGGTTGGTCCTCCTTGATATGGGATACCTGATTATTAACCATCATATATTCGAGCTGCTGGTCATCCTTATCATTCAACTCCACACTTCTCAAATCATAGTCTGTAGAGTTTTCTGTATCACTATGGATCTCCCAATCCCTTTGGGGGACAGGGTCAGCAATCTCCTTGTGTCTAGATACAACCACATCCTCATTCTGAGGAACAGAAACATCATTATACTGATTGAGTTTCAAAAGAGAACCTGAAGCAGCCTTAGACGCGTGTAAAACATCAGCAACATCAGCCTTAGACGCATTTATATATATATATAAAGGAAACCATATCATATATTTAACATAACTTGTAACTACTTATATATGTGTAGGGAACTTTTTGGTATCTATCAAGGCATCAAATGCATGTATATTGATAGTGGCTCGAGTCTGTGGATGGCCCAAAGCTTTTATGACATTTAAATTCTGTGTTTGTCATTTCGTGCCTCGGCAAAAGCATAAAAGAAGTCCATTTATCTTCAAAAAAGCTATTGAGAATAGTATATATTCCATGGGCACAAAGCTTTTACTTCTTTCTTTTCTTATCTTTTCTTTTCCTTTTTTGTCCATTTTTATAAATCAAAATATAAATCTTTCAATTATTATTCTATAATTTAGTTTTCATGTTTTGAAACGAGGACTCGATTTTGGGAGCCTCGGTTTTAGGGGTTTTATTAATTGTTATAGTATAAGAATAAGAATTAATATATGTGTACTGTTGAAGATGAAAGTATAAAACTACTATATATATTAAAAATAATAATAATAAATGATTTGTCACACAATGAGGCTTGATTATGGCAAAAATATAATACTGCTATGATGATGTCAGGTTGTCATTTTGCGACCAATGCTTGATTGTAGTTGATTTATCATATAAGGTATAGTGCATTCCTTAAGTTACCTCAATATACTCAATAGATAAATAGAAGCTTCTATGTACCAAATCAAAATTCTTGTCACCCAAAATAACAATTACTAAATAGCCCGTTTACCTAACTGCCACAAGTGAATACACCGTTTATTAATTAATTAGGAAATCATTTGAGATAAGTACTAATCTCCATTATTTGTCAGATATGGCTTACTTGTTAAATTTTATTGAATGGATAAGTAAATATGCTCCTAATTATGGCCAATGAAGTAGGTAATGTAATGCATCCAATCTAAACCTCCAAAACCCGAAAATATGTACACGAATTTAATATAGCTTAATTAGATTCTCCAATTCTGATAAGGTTAGCTTTATGATTTCTACTAAAAATTTGTTAAAAGTTGTGAAATCTTTAATTAAATATGAGAAATAATTAAAGTTTCTATGGGTTTAAATTCAACGTTAAAGTACTTTTATGTACTAGTATTATATTATATGTGCAACACCGTCTTATTATAAAATCTCTTATATAGTATTAGTTTTGACTTTTGAGATAAGGGGGAGGGGAAATGATTAAAAATAACTAATGTTATTCAACTTATCGAATAAAATGTATGGAATTATGCTTATTACTAAATAAAGGAATTACTAAACACTTGAAGTTAATTAATTGCTTTCTATCTTACAATGAGGGGTTCAGATTAACAAAAAAAATCTTAATTGTTCTGATTAAAAAATGTTTTTATTTAAAAACATAACAAAAGTAAGTAAATACTATATTTTTTTTTATAAAAAAGACTCAGTTTAATTTTTACATATTACTCTTTTTAATATGATTTATGTGAAAGTACAAGATTGAACATCATACAAGTAAAGATAAGACTCATAAACTTAAGTCTTAAGGTTTTAATTAAAACGTGATGTTAGATTCACTTATATAATTATTTATGATTTATTGGTGTAAATCTCTCTGATTTTTCTCCTTTGATTGCACAGCAATTGATATTAGAATCGATGATTCGATTTGATAACTAATTCAAATGAGTAAAATTATTATGATGAATCATTAGCTTAGGATCATTTATATTGAAATTCTTCCTAACAATGAGTTTGGACAACTGAAGTCTCACACCCTCAATTTCACATCAGTTTGCATTATTATCAAATTTTGTATGATTGATCAATTGAGAGAGCCATTATTGCCCAGCAGAACAAGTGCTTTGTAGTTGGTTATTTCTGAAAGAAGGAGAGGTGGAAAAGTAAGGGCTTTTCCTGCGTTTCTCTTTCCGATTCTCAATCTAAGTTTGACCACCTTTCTTAATTTCTTTGATGACAAAACAAGCTAGTAAAAGACACATTACCCGCGTCACATTCAATAGAAAATCTCTTGTATTATAGAGACGGGACCTAATCCAAAACTTTTTGTGGCATTCACTAATTCTAACAGTGTATTATTGTGTAGTCAGTTAATCACAAAATACACTGAAAAGCAAAATATTCTCTGAACCAAGTATGAGAATATATATCACATTTGGCAAACGCTTTCCTGGCCACTAGATACATTGGTGATGCCCTATATCTAAGGAAAGATGAAATATTCCAATAATTGCCCTTTATCTCTCGGTGGAGTTTTTTTTCTCTCTTCTTTTTTTTTTCAAAACCATATTAAAGAAATGCTTATTCTTTGATGCCCTCCTACATTTGTTATCACTCCACCTTTTTCCTCTTTCCTTTATGTTTTTTTTCTCTCTCTTTCCCTTGATGGTAATAGAATAAAGCTGATTTGTAGAAATGGGAGAAGGAGAATAAATTAAATTAAAGCAAAATTATTCTCCCGGGTCCAAGCAAATAAGCACCCTCCCCACACCACTACACACACATACAAAGAAACTTGTGTTGAATTATTAAAAAGGAAAAAGGAAAATTTCAAATGTGTGCCTCAAAATAAAAATTGTGATCAAGACACTGTTAACAAATTTGGTCAAATGTTTGTTAAAACCCACAATTTTTTTTAAGAATCCAATGGCTGTGCGCGCTAATCACGACACATGTTTAGCTACTTACAAAATGACCTCTCTCTCTCTCTTTCTAAGTTGGCAACAAGCAAAAAGGTCTAATTAATAGCATGTCAAACTTTTCCATTTGAAGTTGTTGGGAGGAGGACAAAGTTGAGGAGGTGGGAACTGAGAATTCATCGGGGAATGTTATTAATTTGGGGTACCTATCATGCTTAATTATTAACTAATTGATAGTACTCCTCTTATGCCTTGTGCTTCTCTAAGCAAAACGCCAAATGGGATATGAAAAGTTGTATACCCTTTTTTTTAATGTGAAATTTTGGTAGTTTTCTTATGGCTGGGGTTTGTTTTGGAGGATTTAATATGCCTGGAGTGTTACTTAAATAAAGTATATTGTAATTATAATGGTTTTGGGTAATCTACTTTTTTAAGTAGTGTACCCTCTCTACATTATTGATTAGGATGTTGAAACTTGAAGCTACAAATTTACTTTAATTTGATTAGCTTTTGGTACTGAAATACGGTAAGAGCATTTCAATGACAAGTGAATTTTTGGTAGGCTTGGCCCACTTTATGTTCATCATGGTATAGGTAGTAGGTGACCCACCACAAGAGAGTTTTCATGTTGTACCAAAAACATATTGGAATTGCTCTGACCACTGACTAGGAATGGAGGGAAAGAGAAGAAAAGGACATTATTTGGGAGTTTTTGATCATTGAGGAAGATTAAAGCATTGCATTTTCCCACTCTATTCTCTTATTCTCATATAATGTCCTAAAGGCAAAACACATTAACACATGTCACAGATCGGTGGGTGGATTCTCTGACAATTTCATATGCAAAAGATTGTGCTTTGCAGAACTTTATTAGGGATTGAAGAATCTCTACTAGTCCATTTCAAATGTGTAACTTATGGAGTTTACTTGCATTGGTCCGAAGAATATTTTGGCCACTTATGGTGTATTTAATCTCGTCCGTTAATGTAGTATCTCAAATAAAAAAAAAAGTGGTAGAGATTATTTCAAAAATAAAATAAAAATAATCCTTAATTTTTTTATAGTTTGGCACACAAACTCCTCCACTTTACCTTAGAAGACTAGAGTATGGTATAGATCAATCCGAAGAGGTCTGTATAAAAATATATGTTCGGATTCTTTTAATATTTTCTTCTATCCTTTTCTTGTTTGTCTTGTTCTACATAAATTACTACTACAAAATAGCGTGGGCCCAGGAACCCAATGTAGAGGCCCAATATATAACCAATAATTGGGCCCATATCCGATTCTTAGCTTGCGTTGCTTCCGTGTTTTAGTTTCGGTTATTCGTTTCTTTGTCTGCATAAAATGGGGGTTTGACTTTTGCAAAACACAATAGAATAATAAAGACAAAGTGAAGGTTAAAATTGCGTTGTTGCTTAATATGAACATCTATGATGCAAATATTTATGGGGCAAAGAAAATTTAAGTCCTAGAAAATTACATAGGTGTGTGAAAAGTGAAAACAGGTTGCACAAGCTTGTGTATGTTGACAAATTATGCGTAAATTGGAAGAGGAAGAAAGTGAACGAAGATTTATTGGGTTTCCCAAAAAAATTCTCTTTGGGAGATAATCCTGTTTTTAAACATTAAATGTATATATTTCTTCAAACAAAAATTCGAATCTTAATTTACCACATTGTGATAAATTAGTATCTTCCACTAAACCCTCTCGTTGGTAGTTTGAATAAAGATATTACAAATATTAGATGATTTGTCTCTCTTTTGGTGGATTACATTACATTTTTAGATTACAATTGCAACATTTCTATACACCTTTTGTTTCCCTCCCACGCTAAACACTTTCTCCATCTTCTCATATAAGAAAATTGTCAAAATTTGTATCAAATGGATTTGAAAGCACAACTTCATCTAAGCATTAAATCATCAATACTCTAAACCTAATTATGGTCGAATTGTTATCGTTAGACCGCGATGAATCCAAAAGCTCTGTAACAATCTCGTACGTCCATTTTTTTTTTATTAACATTGGTCCATCATTCACAACTTAATAAGATATTCAGTTCTACACTTTGTATTTCTGAATATTTTCATGAGTGAAGATTTTATTTGTTCTCCTCATGGTGAATATTTTGTGAGATTCTATTAGGTCTGGCTGGCATCCTTACTTTCGACTTAATTTATTTGATTATAGACGGATTCTAGGGTACACAAGACAAACTAGTGCGTAATCTACGAAAGAAATGTAAACTGTCGGATATAAATCATGAGATTTGTTAAATTACTGATAACCGAGCTTGCTACATTGACTTACCTACTAATATTTTGGCTTTTTATAATACATGTCACTCTCTTTTTTTCAACAATTTTCTCTCACTCCCATGATTTTTACCGAGATTTCTTCCACTTTTCTATGTTCTTCTTCTCTCTCTTTATTCTCATCATCATTATCAGGTAAAAATTATGCTCGCTCTCAATCCATCCACACTATTTGCAAGTTTTGTCTATAATTATAGATGAATATAATGAATCAATTATTTATTTTCTAAACTCTTGAGACGGTGCTTTTTCCAATTAGAAAATTTGTCGTCCTTCTTCCAGAACCTTCGAGTATCGATGACGAACTCAAGTTGCAGAGGCGTGGAGTTAGAGCGATGTCGAGATGAATCGGCCACATAGGTTCTGAAGTTTGTTGTCATCGCCTCCATTCTCCTCGCCGACATGGCCAGGATCGCCATCCCCGCTCATTGGAAAACATCGCCGCTTCCTCCGCACTCACAACAACCTCTTTGTCATGGCCAAGACCTTCGTCGTCAGTGTCATTCTCGCGTTCGGCCACCGATTTTACCTCAATCGGACGTTCCAGTCAAAAGTTATAATCGTTTGGAGTTTATACACAGTTTTGAAAATTTAAATATATTGATTATTTAATGGAGACATATACCAAGTAATTCGTTGGGAGTGTCAGCGAAATATGCCTGCATGACACATGTCCCGAACACTTGCAGACTAGGCCCTGACATACGTAATTCACTGGTCACTTTAGCGAATTACATGACTAATACGAAAGTGCCAACTCAGCAGTCCTATTTCGCTCATATTGCCAGCGAATTAAGGGAGGTGGCAGTTTGGGAATTAATATGGAGGGCGTGGCATTTAGGACGTGGTACATTGGCCACTGCTCCCACTTGGTCCTAGATACGCCGCCATGCGCCGCCAATGCCTCTGGGATCTCCTCCCTCGGCATAACAAAAATCCCTAAAAAAAAATTCCAATATCATAATTGCTAAGGTTGAAGTTTTGAATGGTTCAAGAGCATGTTGTATATGATCTGATTAGCTTTAGTCACCAAAACTGTCAATGTTTCAATTTATTGGTCGTCTGTTTTTTGTCATAATTTTTAATTTTAAAATAATAATAATAATAAATGTACTATCTATTAAAAACTGTCATGATTTGTAAAAGAAAACCATCGGTATTCATGGTCCTAACCACTTCAATCCAATTCGATAGAAAGCATTAAATTGATATATTTTTTAATTTAAGAATTAAATTGAATTTTTAAAATAATTTAGAATTCAAATTAATAAATAAGCTATAAAAATAATTTAACCCGAAGATATAGGTAGCGACATTCTCATATCCTTTATTTGTACGTGCCTTTATGGTATCTTTTGTCTCCTTTATTATATATTAGTGTAAAAAAGGTACTTCTTGCCATGATTTGAAAAATATTTATATAGGTAGTTGGGTATAACTAGTTTTAACAAATGTAATTACTGTCGAAAGTTAAAATAAAATGTTACAGTGATATATAATAATTGATGATAAAAATATGTAGATGAAAAATGACACAAAATATGATTATTGTCTTTATAATAGTTATAAATTCTTATTCTTATCCTTGTGGCTAAAGAGAAAGGTATTGTTATTGCTATTATCATTTTTGCTAAAGGCATTATTCATATGAATGTATTTTATTCATATTCCAAAATTGTCACATTCAAATTTGTATATGTTTTTGTTTACAAGTGCATAATAAATTATATTTTTAATATATATTTTTCATCTTCTAATTATATAATAAAAATATAATTTCGTTACTCTAGATAAAATAATAAAATTATGATTCTTTTTTGTAATTTTACACTCACCTTCATTATATAACAAATCATATTTTATGTTTTCCAAAATAAAAAATCACAATAAAAATATGATTTTATTATGATTTTCATTCTTAAACAACAAAATCAAACTTTCTTTGTGTATATAAAAAAAGGAAGAAGTCAAGAAAAGGAAAAAGGGTGATAAGAAAAATGGAAGAAGTCGGAGGAAAAGGATGAGAAAAATGTACAGAGACATTTTTATCTATTTTCATTAGTTTTTAAAAAGTGATAGTGAAAATAAAAAAAAAATAATAGTGAAAGTATCGACTTCCTAAAAAGAAAACAATGACTGACAATGTAAATTCCTTCCACTCCAAGGCTGATACGACAGCGTATATCGACATGTTTGACAAGTGTACTCTAACACGGACAACATTCATTTGGTTTTCAAATCAATCTCTTTAATATTTTAATGTTATTTTTAATAAATAATTAATGGTAATTTACTTTAAGGAATATTGAAATTTAATTTAGAATTAAAAGTATTAAAAATGATAGATCCACGAGATACTGTAACATATTAAGTGTTAAGGTTTAATTTGTTTAAATTTAAATAAAATGACTTAAAAAGAATAGTTAACATGGACCATATTGTAAAATAAGGCCCAGCAATGAACTGCACACCAGTAGTGATAATCTACTCAACGCTTTTTTCATTTTAGGAGGAGTGATAAGAAGAGTATTGGCAGTAAGGTCTGATCAATTTTCACTTAAAATTAATCCGAATTAAAAAAATATATAATTTGATTTAAATTATTTATCAAATTTCAACCAAATTAAACTAATTTTTTTACACTTTGATTTAATTTGACTTTACGGTTTGAAAATTCTATTAATAAGTTTTAAAAAAATATTTTAAAAATTGTTATTAATTAGATAAAATTTGAATAATAATTAATTCAATACTCAATGATATAAATAGATAATAAAAATTTCAACAATTAAACTTGAAATAAAATAATAATTATTTTCAATTTAAATAATATTTAAACAATAACAATTTAACTTTAAAATAATCATTCAACTTAACAACATTGATTCAATTTGAATTTGTTGTTTGAAAAATAAAAAAATTAAATCAATTCAATGATAATTAGTTTTTTAATTTTTTAGTTTTATTTTTGATTTGGTTTGATTCTGAACATCTTAATAATAACATATTTTTGAATATATTTATTAATGGTTAAAATTATTTATTAAAAATTTAATTTTTTTTTAAAAAAATCATTAAATAAATTATAAAACTCATCAAAATTTATATTTTTTTTATAAATTTGGATCAATAATAAAAAAACACGTTAAAAAGAGTGTATTGTCAACTTTTCTCTTCATCGTGGTTATACACAGTAAGTACCCCTATTTAAATTATGTTAAATTAAATGGTACAAAAACAAAAAAACTAAAATCCACTCATCAAAGAGAAGAAGCCCAGGCGGCGGTGACACAATTGCTTACAGCGGCGACCCTGAGCGACTGTGGGGGTGCGAGGTGGCGGTGCGAACAAAAAGAGCTCTTAGGTTTTCAAAACCATCAGTCGTTACTGCTTCTTTGATTTGTTTGGGGTAATTTCTTACACTACGCATCCCCTTCGATCACTTGTATTCTTTAGATTCATTTCCTTTTCAATGCCCTAGCTAGCTTCCCACTTCAACAATATACCTTCAATGCCACCTATATTGTATAAATCTCCTTGCATCACTTACCATCGACAACTTCACGCTGCTTCTATCTTCAATTTTAGTTATTTTTACATAATTTTCTTAATTCCTCATATTTTTTTCTATGGGAGTTGGATATGTCGGTATTATTCGGATTGTAACCTAACAATTCAGTTATGTTGTTTGTTTGCTAGCCTCTTTATTGTGTAGTTGTGTCTGAATGATTCGTTTCTGCATGTGTGTTTTTTGTGTTCAACGATTGAAGTGTATTATTGATTTGCTTGCTACTAGTGCTGCCCTTGGTTTGTTAACTGTTGCATCTTTTGGTTTAGCAATTATGAACAATGTTGCTGAAAGACCGCTTAACGGAGACGTAGAGGATGATGAAGAGGATGATGGTGGAGGCCTCGAAGCCTGGGAGAGAACTTATGCAGAGGATAGATCATGGGAGGCTTTGCAAGAGGATGAATCCGGACTTCTTCGCCCCATAGATACTACTGCCATTTACCATGCCCAGTATCGCAGGCGCCTTCGTACCCTTGCTGCCACAGCGGCCACTGCAAGGATTCAGAAGGGGCTTATACGATACTTGTACATTGTTGTTGACCTGTCCAAGGTATTATTTCTTTATAGGTTTCTGAGTTTCATGGCATGGAGCAATGCTTTGATTACTGAAAATTGGATTTCAATTTGAAGATGTGTGTGGTGCTCATGATAGAAACACTTTGTGAATAAAATTGTAAAAGTTGAATTTACTCAGTTTTCATGGGTGACATTTCTTCCAATATCTGTAGTGCTGCCTTTGACATAGGCTTGAAATACCTTTACTTTTTGAATTAGTAGCCTTTTCCTTTATATGCAAGCATTGAATAAAACTTAACTAGATTGTTCATAAGTGTATCACAGTCACACTAGTGTTTCCATGTTGAGTTGTTTTTATACCTGAAAAGACATTGGGAAACTGCTTATGGCCCCATAAGTAACTTGTTCAAATTGTAGTTGAGGTATTGTAGAACATTGCAGTTACATGACACATGTATATCCTTTTAATCTCTTGTCCTTGTATATAACTCAGTTTCTGTTATCATGTGAAGGCAGCTTCAGAGAGAGACTTTCGACCAAGTAGGATGGCTGTGATGGGGAAACAGGTTGAGTCATTTATCAGGGAATTCTTTGATCAGAATCCACTTAGTCATGTTGGTCTGGTGACTATAAAAGATGGAATTGCTCATTGCATAACAGAACTTGGTGGCAGTCCTGAGTCTCACATTAAAGCTTTGATGGGTAAACTGGAATGCTCAGGTGATGCCTCCTTACAAAACGCACTGGAGCTAGTTCTTGGATATCTAAATCAAATCCCATCATATGGTCATCGAGAAGTTCTGATCTTATATTCAGCTCTCAGTACATGTGATCCTGGTGATCTCATGGAAACCATCCAGAAATGCAAAAAGAGTAAAATAAGGTGCTCAGTCATTGGTCTTGCAGCTGAAATGTTTGTTTGCAAACATCTCTGCCAGGAAACTGGAGGGACTTATTCTGTTGCACTAGATGAGGTTAGTTTGTTGATTTTGATAGAACCCATGTAGATGTAGACAACAAATACAAATAATCCTCTATAAAATTGATTTTGAGTTTTTATAGTCAAGCAGCCTTAATTTAAGAAAGTACTTAAAATATTGCTGATCACCTTAGATTTTGTTTGCATTTTTCAAATGTTTGTATTTTGTATATTCATATATTTATATACATCTCATGCAGTCCCACTTTAAAGAGTTGATCCTAGAGCATGCACCTCCACCTCCAGCAATAGCAGAGTATGCTACTGCTAATTTAATTAAGATGGGTTTCCCACAACGATCAGCTGAGGGTTCTGTCGCAATATGCACATGTCATGAAGAGGCCAAGACTGGAGGGGGATACACTTGTCCAAGATGCAAAGTTCGTGTCTGTGAGCTTCCCACTGAATGTCGTGTGTGTGGATTGACCCTTATTTCTTCACCCCATTTGGCAAGGTCATATCATCATCTATTTCCTATAGTGATGTTTGATGAGGTCACTCCATCAACTCAAAATGATTCAAACCACAGTTTACCCAATACTTGTTTTGGTTGTCAACAAAGTCTTCTTAGTCAGGGTAAGTTTCTTCCTACATTTCCAATTTGTTGTTCAATTTTATCATGTTGGCCAACATATATATGTCAAATATAGAAATAATCATAAAGATAAAGAGATCTGTAATTTCACAAGTTATTCACTGAGATTTTATCTTCCATATTTTATAGAAGTTAATAAATTGGTAATGGAAGTTGTTTCAGGTCTTGTTCTGTCCAACCTGGTTTGTTTATGTATTATTATCTCTTAAATTAAAAGGATCTCACCATATTAAAAGAAAGTAGCAATAGACTTTTTGAGAGTAGGAATTGGCTTTCAATTCAATCTATATTACATATCCAAGCTTGAAAATCCAATACTACTTCCATTGTGCAGCCTATGAAGATAGAAAGAAAATATCCTATCTGTGATAAACATCCCTGTTAACCACCTAGAGAATTGAAAGTTGTAACATATTTTCTGACTATGGTGGCTTCAATTTTGGATGTTCCCGTAAGAACAAGAGTTTGTTACCAAAAGCTTGTCACAAAGAGAGAAGGTTGACCGAAATTTACCTGGGGAAAGGTAGTTAAACAAGACCTAATGAAGTGGGATATAGATTAGCTGACGGTATGTCTTAGGACGGAGTAGAGAGAAGCTATAAGCTTGGTGGAGGGTTAAACCCATTAGTAGTTCTATGTTCTAGTCATTCCCTTATTTTAGTTCTTTTCCTTTCTTTCCCCCCGTCTTCCTTTCACCCCTTTTTTTCTCTTTTGTCTTGTTTCCACTTTTTTCTTTCTCTCTCCTTTTCTCTTTGTCTCATTTCCATTTTATCATTGGGTTCATCTACCACCAATCCCAATTAACTTGGGTTAAAGGTGTTGTTGATGTTGATGTTGCAGTCCAACTATTTATTCTGCAATATGCTCCCAATACAATGGGTCTTTATGCTAGTATAATTCTATCAACCATGGTATCATGTTCATGATAAGGAGGAGGGTTGGCGACAGGAATTGCGAACCGGCCATAAAAAGTTAGCTATTCTTATGTGATGAACCTTTATGATATTTCGTTGGGGCGTTCCCTTCATAGCGACGCGTTACATCGGACCCCGGATGTATCGAAAAAAGAGCTAGGGTCCTCGCCACAAGGCAAGGCGCTACATCGACCCCGGGATGTAGTGAAAAAGATGCTAGGGTCCATGCCGAAAGG
>PYAF01005814.1:1873189-1891650 GCA_007407185.1 Glycine tomentella | reverse complement strand
AAAATTTAATTTTTAGTTTTTAAAATTTCATTAAATAAATAAAAATAACGAGTTTAATATTTTCTTTAGGAACTAAAAATTGAAATTTTTAAAAATTTAAGGATTTCGACTGATCAAATAAAAGTTTAAAAACTCAAAATGGTAATGAAAAAAGTTGAGAATTTTTTAGTAGTCAAACTTTTATTTAAGAATTAAAAATCAAATTTCAAAAAAATTTAGAAACTAAAAACTTAATTAATCTATTAATTAATAGTTGAAACGTAAAATATACGTGTATATAATAAAATATGAACCTATTTTTTTTTTATAGAAAATACGGAGCTATTTAAACACATTTGTTTAAAATTTTTAATAGACGGATATAACCTTTTTTTAAACCCTTAATTGATATGTCTTATTTTAAATATGTACTATCATTACTTTTTTTTGTTCAATTGAGATTAAGGCATTGATTTTTGCAGTCTTATAGTACTTTATGTATCATTGTGTTACGTGGTTAGGGAACATCAACTTTAATGTTACTGTCTAGCTAGTTAATCATATGTAGTGTTTAACAAGTCATTTCATTTCGATTATTAGATTAGCTTATAAAATTATGAATCAAATATGAATAAAAAATTATTAACCAAATTAATTAGAATTCTATTATAAACAAATTTATCTTATTAACTTAGATTTTTTTAAAATGCTACTTGAAAAAATATTTGAGCTTATAATTTATACTATTTAATTCTTTTTTACTATCAATTCCATTATAAAATTCTTCATTGTCTCCTATAATTAATATTATACTGTTTTTAAAATTATTACACTTTATTTTATTTATATTTTTAATTTTTAATCAAATGTTTTATATTTGAGCAAAAAGCAATAAGAGCTCAAAATTAACTAAAATTCTTAAAATTTTAATTTTTAAAGATATTTTTTTCTTCAAAATAGAACCTATATGAAAGTCATATAAACATATTCTTTTAGATGTTTTTACATTTATCATCCAATTTAATAACTATTTAATTTTATCAAACTAACACTGTAAATTCAATAAACTATTCTAATAATCAATTTATTAAGAAATATGATCTCAGTTTTGGTAAAACAATTATCTATGTATAACTTAATTACTAAACTATAGGTAATTTTTCCTTTTGTTTAAATAAGATTTCATTTTGGCTTTTTCCGTGACATTGTGATCGAGAAAGATGAGGATGGATTATAATGATTATAAATTCATTCCATTCAACTGGTAAATGAGAAAGTACCCTTTAACCATGGCTTTCATTTGCTGGTCATGACCTGGCATTCACACCATTCGTACAAATTTTCATATTGATAACATCATAAAAATGAAACATGTTAGATTCCAAGATTAAGTTTGAAAACTCCATCAAGTAAACAAATTAAAATAACATTTTTAAATTTACATAATATATAAATTTACATGGTTGGTAATTAAACAATTGTTTCAAAGAAATATTTTTTAATAATTTCACACGTGTAAAAAATGATACAATTTCCTTCTCCTTCATCACAAGTCCTTTTCCCCCTTTCCTCTTTGATCTTCAAAGTTAGGGCACTATACCTCTCATCTGTCGTTGCAAGACGAGGAAAGTTACAAACTGTGTTTTACCTTTTGTCTCACTATCTCTCCTTTTGCTTTCCATTAATTAATAAACGTAGTGAAAAAGAAGGGGGGAACCATTTGGTTCTGCATGAACTTTAATTTACAGGCACAACACATAATTTTTCCCACCCCAAAATCATGAAAACCCCATTTACCATTGGTGGGGACATGGCTTGTAAGTTGCAACTTTTTCTTTTGTTGGTGGATAATATTGTGTACTTTAATAGGGGTTTCTTGATTTGCAATTTTCTATGATAATCTTCCTCTTTCGTCAACCTTGTCTTCAATTTCAATATTTTCTTTAAAAAAATGCACTATTAAAGTACATCTAGTTTAACTCAGTATGGCTTAGAAGTTTACTACATCTAGTTTAACTCTAATAAGGTGTTCTATTTGAAATTAGCAACACAGCAATCTTGCAATGAGTTATGTCCTTGATGCTTCTTCTGTTTTTCTGTTCTTGGCTGTAGAAAATAATCTAGCATTTAGCGACTAATTAATTAGGTATGATCAAATATTAAATATCTAACACTTTCGGAACAAAGATTTTAATCTTAATTTATTATATTGTGAGGGATTAGTTCTTTCTACTAGATTCAAACCCTTGTTGGTTGCATCATATTGTGTTATATTTTAAGCAACAAAATGTTATGTCTCGCATAATGTGATATCAGACATCATACAATTAGAATGTGAAAGGGATAAAATTTTGGTGTTCATAATGGTCTTATTTAACTCAAATAGGATCTTCTTTAATAAAAAAAAATATTTATGGTCTCTATAAAATAAAAGAAAAAGAATTTGATTCAAAATTGAATCTAAAGTGTTTTAAGAAATTATAAGGTTGATTAGTTGTTAAGAGATAAAAAGAGAAGTCATGAATTCAAATCCTTTGTACTAACAAAAATTAATAAATTAATAACTAACATTGATGTTTAAAAAAATCTAAAGTGATTTAAACAATCAAGAGGAGGTGTAGAATGATAAACAAGTAAATATAAATAGAAAAATGAAAACTTGTGCAAATGATTTATACTATTCAATAAATTCCCAAGCAACTCAAATAATTGATTTAAAAAAAAAATCAAGTCAAAACTTTACTTTCAAAAATTCTAGCTTTGTCCTAAAGCATAGTATCTACCAGTGCTTTTGTTTCTTCCAGTTAATGTCAATACAAAATCTCCTGTCTCACTAGCCTTTATTTACCTTTTACCTGTATAGTAATAATATGGAAGGCCCTCAAATAATGAAGCTCACATCCTTTTCTTAAAAAAAAAAATAGAAAAAGAGATTTAGGTAACACTCATGAATGAATGAGAGCTACAATTGATTTCAATTACTCTTTTTTTAGTAGATAAAATTAATTTAGAAGAAGAAGAAAATTTTGGAGATGCTAGAAACGTTGGGTGTGGATTTTAGGGTGCTATAAAAACCAAGTTTAGGACCCAAAAAAGGCAACACCCATTCTTTAAGAAAAAAGTAATATCACACTTGATTCATTTAAGATCTAACCTTGGGAGATCTAGAGGATCCTTAAAGTTTCAATGTAGCCATATCATCATCCATCTTTATCTTCTCTATTTCTGTTTTTCATCGTGTTTTGTTCGGTTCCCTCAATCAGGTCAAGGATAAATAAACTTTATGGAAACCTTTTGTAATTGAGCTCTCTTTTATTCAATATAAGTTGTATTCATAAGATTGATCAGTGATCTTCTCTTTTCTTAATGCTTTAATTTCTACTAAATGGCAATTGGTGAAATGATTCAGAGTTGTGTTCATAATGAAGAATCTTGTAAATGTGGCTGTTACTGATTTTAATTGCCTAGTATTAAGACGATCAATAAATAGAACTTCTTGATGCATATGGTTCTTTTACATTTCTAAACTTAATGCTTTGATCAATCTTGGTGGAGCTAAGAAATCAAAACACTAGGATTATTTTAAAGGTATGAGTTATACACCAAGGAGTGGGACATAACTTAAATTAGTTAATTTGAACTTATTAAATAAATAAATAAATAAATAAATAAATAACAGAAGAAAAATTGGATAAAAGCATGCAAGACATTTTGCTAATTAATAGCTAATCTTGAGATTAGCAACAAAAAAAAAAACCATTTTATGCTGATCCTTAATCAATGTAAATCCCAAATCATATATGATATTACTTTCTACTTTAATCATTCCTCTACTTGTCTGTTTATAAACCCATTGTGCCCCGAGAAAAAGAAAAGAAAAGAAAAGAAAAAAATAGATAATGCAATGATCAAGCTAGCTTTACGTATATCTGCAGATTTCTAAGTACATGCCGCGAACATTGCATTGCAGCACACTGCTAGTGACTGGGTCACTTGCACTACTTTTTCACCGCCACAAGACGTTGATTTGATATATTGTTAAAGATTTAATGGCCGTGCAAGACACCAAGAGAATGTAAGTTTTCCAAAAGGGATCGAATCATTTTTAATTAATAATACATTTTTCATAAGTTTTCTTCTCTTTACTGGTTTTTTAAAAAATAATACATACTAAAAATTGTATTTGTTTTTGTTACTTAATAATTCATAAATAACTTCATTCATTTTTAAAAATAAGCATATTATTCATCCAACTTGTTTTTATAATGTTTTTCTTTATTTCTTTTTATCATATCTTATTTCATATCTTTCTTCCCTTCTTATCTCTCTTTATTATAAAATAAATCATATTATACATTTGCTGCATAGATATAGTTTTTCTTTCAAAAATATTAAAAAAAAGTGAGTCGTAGAATTGTAAAATCTTTTTAATAAGTCAGATTCATATCTACATCAATTTATATATTATTGTTGTTGTGGTAGTGGTGATTATATATCTGTCCGGCTAAAACCGGCTCTTAATAATTTTAATTGTAACATTTGTTATGAATTTGAGAAGTGCTATTAATAATTTTATAACATATTTTTTCTAATACACTTTTTTATCAGTCAATATTTATTTAAAATTATAAAATTATGAGTGAAATTTATGAAAAAAATGAGATCTGGACGCATTTTTTTATTTACAACATTTTTTAATTAATAGTAAAAAAAAATATTAGAAAGAAGTTGTCGTGCATGTGTTACTAGCTAGCATTTCGATGTCAATTAAATACTACTTTAGATTGACCCACAAGTGGTCAAATAATTTTTTCTTTAAATAAGGTGTTGAGCTGAAAGAGCTTTTTGCTCTTCATAATTGGACCCATCCCTTTAGATTAAGATGTCGACTGAAATTTTAGATATGTAGAATCTCGAACAAAAGAAAAACAAAACCTTCAGATTAATTAATTTCACCCATGCATTATTCAAAAAGTGGATGAAATTTGCTAACCATCTATATGTGTAAGAGCTTGGCACAAGGAATGAAGTATATACACCTATGGCTTAATTAAGGATAAATAGATTAATAGATAATTATCGGTAACGTAGTATCACAACTCAGACCTTTTACTAAGTTTCTTTTTGACATTCTCAACTTCTCAAATCTTGACCAAAAACTATTATTATCTGCACTTGCAAACGATAAAATATAACATAGTAGTTAGATATTTAATTTATCTACATATAGAATCATTTGTATGAGTTAATAAACAAAATTGACAACAAAGTTCAAAACACAGTACAATCTCTGATCTGACATATCTGAAGCCCCGGGCAAGACTACAATTCTTCGTCAGTTTTTTGTTTTCTTTTGGTGCGAACAAAAATATTCCCCCCTTTAAATGACCAGAGAAATTATGCACTCAAATTAATTAAAAAGCCTTTTTAACATCTATGTATGCAGAACTACCTTCTGAGTTCTGATTCTTTATTGTAATAAGCTTGCTCTCTTTCTCCGACCGGTCACAACACCTTTTTTTCCTTCTTCTCCCCAAAAAGCAAGATTTGGGAACACAACACAACACATTATTCTTCCAGTTCCGTGGACTGAAACCCCTGTCCAATATTTCACTGTCACACACATAAGACACTATTGTGTAACATAATTCACAGATAATTTTATTTTCTAATAAATATATGAGTCTCTTTAAATATAAAATTAAAAGTGTTCTTGACTATCGAATAAAATTTTATATTTTTATTAGAGTTATCAAAAGTACTTCTATTCAAATTGACTTAAGAGTTTGATTATATTGAAAAAAATCTATTAAGTAAGTTAATCTTTGAAATGAATCTTATTATCTAATTAAAGAATTAGTCCTTGACATTTGAGTGAAAATATCTTCGTTCAACTCAAAAAGCTAGTACTGTCTGTAACCAATACCTCAACATCCATTACAGCAACAAATCCGAGCAAGAGTCCAACCCAAAACCCACTTCCCAACAACCATTCCATCTTTTCCCACCCAGTTCCTTCTTTAGAATCAGTGTAAGCTCAGCAAAAGGAAAAACAAACCACATACAATCACAAATACAACACACACATCAGAGAAAGAAAGTGCATGAAAGAGAAAACGAATATGCCATTTTCTACAGCTTGGAAACTCACAGAAGCATTGCTTTTACAGAACAGACAGAGACTCCTTTCCCCCGCTGTCAAAAGCCACAACTTGCACAGCACGTAATTAAACAAAACTCCATTCCCTTCCTCATTACCCTCCAGCAAGATTCTCACCCCTCCTGTTTCTCCTACTTACATGCAACTCCAAGTTCACATGCAAACATTCCAAAAATCACACAAACCCTAGCTACCTAACTAACGCACTCACTCACTACCATAATAACAATCTAAACTAATATAAGAGAAAATAAGCTATGCATTAATCATTTAAAACAGTTTTACACTCTCTCGTTCAATTACAAATAATTATGTGTCATAAGTTTGTTTGACTTTTAAAATATCTATCTTAAAAGTCATTAATAGTAATTTTTGATTGGTTGACAGAATAAAAATTGATTTCTGATTAGTTGAGAGTGTAAAACTGTTTATATCTGAACTACTGATAATGCATAGTCATTAAACTCATGATTGATCGTCTTAATCTCTTTTTACACTACAAAAAACCTGCAAACACATAAACCTATTCCAATTAACCAACAATATTAGGAATGATGCTTGTAAGGCATGCATTTGCATGTGTACGTAGCTATGGAAACAGTATCCGGTTTAAGACATCAGTCTTCGGTCTAAGCCACGGCGTCGTTTCGACCTGTCGCCAGAACTGGACCGGTCCAGAAGGGACCTGAGCGAGTTCTGAAGGAAATGGATGGATTCAATGCTGTGTTCTTTGTCAGCAGCGACCACGAGAACGTTGCGTGTTCTTCCTCCGAGAGTGGCCATTTCTGCTTTGAGGGTTTTGAGGTGAAGCGAATTGAGGATTTCTATGAGGTCCGGGATGAGGTCGGAGCGGTCCTCGCAGCACAGCGAGGCCTTGAAGATGAGCCTTCCGTCGCCACCACCGGAGGCATAGTCGCCTCCGGTGGTGGAGAGCACCGTGATCTCGTCAGTCTCCGACGGGACGGTTTCGAGCTCGGTGATCTCCGAGGTTTGCTGCTTCAACTCCTTCACCCGCTGGACAACCTTCGCCAGAAGCGAAGCCTTGTCTGTCTGAAACCAAAAATAAAACAACTACCATGTGAAATTAAAATCTACCACTATTGTAATATAATGTATGGTATTATTAATATAACTTATCCTTGTAAAAGCAAACTCAATTATGCGTGAACGTCTTTACGAATCAAGCTGGGGGTTTCTTTATGGAAACATGAAATGAATACGAATCCGAATCTCGTTTAAAACTTTGGATTTCACGAGTTATTCCTAGAAATTAGTATAGCTAGCTCATTCTTCTGTATGTACATATTCCATGGCAATTAAAGTCTATAGTTAACTAGAAGACACACATTTAACTTTGTTGGTAGAAAAGTATGCAACCTTTGAGATCAAAAGAAGGTATCACTCTTTATCATTCAAAAACAACTGGCCAGTAAGAAAAGGAGACAATTACTCAAAAACAAAGTAAGAATTAATTAATAATGAAACAAATATTGCACACATACATATGTATGAGTGTGCAACTTTTCGACAGATGTACAATTAAATTCTTAACTATAATAATTTTAAGGGACAAAGTTATCTAACAAGTTTGGATACCTTGGAATTACAAGGGAGAAGAGTGCGAAGGTGGTCGAGGTGGGAGTTGATTCTCTCCCTCCTTCTCTTCTCAGCCTCCTTGTGGTTCTTCATGGCAGCAAGGGCTCTATCATGGTGGGAGGGTGTTTCGGTAATTTGGGAGAGGTGGAAGGGGTAGTAATTAGTGTTATTGGAGGAATTAGTAGAGAGGGGGTGGTGCATGGTGTGAGTGTGAGGTGAGGCATGGAAGAAGGGGGTGTTGGTGGTGGTGGTGGTGGGAAGGAATTGGAGGAGGTGAGAGTTGTCCATGGCAAAGTGGTGCATGATGATAGGGTAGGTGTGAGGGGGGGAAGAGGCTAATAAGAAGGGAAGACTGAAGTGTGGTACAGTTTCAGTTTTTGTGGTCGTGAACGTGAAGTGATGCTTATGATTGTGCTTTTTGACTCACCCAAAAACCATTCCACTCTGCATATTCAAATCAAATCCTTCTCCTTCCTACTTCCTATTGCTGCCTTTCGGTGCCCATTTCCTTTTTTTATTTTTGCAATTAAGTATTGTTTTCGAAAATTAGAATACAGTTATTTATTGTGAATTAGTACTATGTGATTATTGGCTGGCTTCTCCCTCTCTCTTTTTTTAATGAAAAACTTAGGGAGAGCAAAAAATAGTGCCTTAATGATATGTATTTAACCTTTCAATTTGCAAGCATTAATAATTAAGAAAAAGAATACTTTTTAATTTACAAGGAAAAATTAATAATATTTGATTTATATGTCATGAAATGAAAGAAGTTTAATTAGGGACATGTTATCCTGATTCATCTACTGATTAATCATTATATGTCACGTAGTGATTCATGATTTCTCATAAAATACATACAAAAGAAGTTTGATTTTCTTTATTATTATTAGTAAGTATTGAATTTAAGTATAAAAAATTTATAACAACTCATTGTTGGACGAAAAGGTGTTTGAAAGATATTGTTTGGTGGAACTCGTCTAGTTGCAAGATGAACATCTAGTCCTCTTAATTATTTGTTAGATGGTTTAGATAACAAATTATGTTTTGCAATAATTTTTTGTTGTAACGTTAGTTTTTACTCCTACATATGGGAGGGAGTTAAAATGATTCTTTGAGAGAGTTTTTCTGACCCATTCATTCATTTCATTGTATCATTCATTGTATTATGTTTTCGTAAGTAATAACATACACGTCTGTTTCTTCTTCTGCTCTCATTATTTTCTTCCTTATATTCTCGGTCTTAATCACAGCACATATGCATTACTCAATTAATTGCGCTTTGTAGAAAAATATATATTAAAAAAGTTAATTTCCCAAACAAATTTTAGCAACCGAATAAATTAGTCTTTAATCCTGTAGAAAATACCTACCCGCCCACAAAAAAAAAAAAAAACTGAAAAACATTTTAATATCAATTGTCTTGTACATAAATGATAAAATCTGTCTTTGATTATATTGATATGGTCATCAATTTACTTCTCTCCCGTCCTACCCTCTTCTTCAGTTTACACGTGTCTGTGACTCCGTAGGGTTCACTTTAAACGATCCATAAATTTTGTACTCGCACGAAAATAAATATTCTTGTATTCAAATTTAAAATAACATAATTGTATTTGAATTTTGTATTTATTTCACTCTCGTTTATATTAAATAAGTCAAATTTATTTGATGTTTATATTCATATTTATGTAAAAATTAAAAGTTATTTAGAGGTAATGAGAATTTAACTAGTTAATGACGCAACTTTAATGTTCACACAAAGCCTAAAAGGTAAAATATACAATTGTAAATTAAGATCTAAGATTATTTTTACTTAAATTTAATATTAATAATTTATATATTATATATTAAAATATTTATTTATTATAAATTTTGGTTACACTAAAAACATATTTATCCTGTATATAACACTCGTTAAAGTACTGGATATGGAAAAAAATAGTTAAGGGAAGTTTTGTCGTCGTTCATTATCTTACTCAACTCTAACTCAAATAAAGTGAGTTAAGAACAAATAATTCTATGATTGAAGGTTTGCACAACTTTCTGGAACTCGCCATTGAAGGCTAAACAAAAATATATTTAATATATGATCTAATTAAAAATATATAAAATTAATTTACTACTTAATAAAAAAAATAAAGGTAAAGTGGGTTCGCTGATGTAGGTTTTCACTGTCCCAACTCCCAACAAGAATAAGATTTGGATTAAATTTTCCATCTTTATCTCTCCTAAATATGACTTGACCTTGGCGAGGGTGTGAATCAGGAGAACCAAACTCGTCCTCAACCCATCTTATTATCATTTCTAATAGCATGGAGTAATAGTCTCCATTAACACACTTTTTATTATTAATTAAAATTTATTATTAAAAAAACACAAAATTATGGAAACTGGAAAAAACTCATTAAATATTGAGATCCACAATTCATCATGAATCCTAATAAATATAAGTTGATAAATGAAGAATATGTTTGAAAGGATATGTTAAAAAATAAAATTCTGATAGTTTCGGATTGTGTATATTCCAATCTCATCTCATCTATATCAAGGATGGTTAACTTTTATCTCTATATAGACCATTTTTCTACCAAAGAATGACAATGACATAGAAGCATCAAAGATTTCTCAATATCATAATGAAATATCGTAGGAACAATTAATTATCCACATATATCCGTACAGCTCCACACCCCTTGCTCCTTACTATTATTGGATGTCATTAGCTTACATTGTTGTCCCTTAATCTCTATTTAACCCTCAGGCTTAATGGGTTTCATTTCCTTAAAATAAATTGAAGCTTTGGAAGAAAGAAAAAGAGAGTTTAAAATCGTCGAAACTGGTTAATTAAAAAAAAAAACAGTTCTAAAATTGATTTTGAACAGTTTAGAATTAAAATTGGACTTCTAAAATTGCTGGATTTAAATTCTGTTCTCGTTTAAAAATTAGTTTTAAAATTGATTGTTAATTAAAACTACTTTTTTTTTTAACATCAATATAGTTTAAACTTGATTTGATTAAAATCAATTTACGTTTGAGAAAATAACGTGATTTAATTTGACTTTAAAGTTCAATTCAAATAATTAGCTCTGAAAAATATATTTCATTTGCTTTTTCATAATTCAAATTAAACTCCCATCCACTTCTTGCTACCAGTTGCCAAAATCAGAAGTTTGTCTTCTAGGACAGTTCTTCTGCATTGACTATTATATTTAAATAGGAAAAAATATTTAGACACCTAAATACTTTTTACAGTTAGAGAGAGAAAGGTAAAAGAATGATAAATAATATAATATGATAAAAATAAAAAATTAATAGAAAGAAATAAAATATGTTGATGGAGCTTTTTAATTTAAAAGAAAAGTGTTCAAAATATTATTATCTTTTCTAATATTTATATTTGAACATTCAAAATGTTATTTAACACCTTGTAATCAAGAAAAAATTATAAATATGATAAGTGATATCATATAATAAATTATAAGAAAAGAGAAATATAAAAAATAAAAATTATTGATAAACTGTCCAAATATCATTACTATGCATGACATGCCATGCAACAAGGATGTATCCCAGAGTCAGATGATATAGCGTTTTCTAATCTCAAGGTCTGGGGTCTGATTTTTCAAAAACAACGTAACATTGAAAAGTGTTACATATTTGGCCTCCTTATTTTTAACTCTAAATTAACAGCAAATACCTTTTAATTTTTCACTTTACATGTTTTTTACTTCAGAGAAATTTAATCCTTCTACCAGTAAATTAACTTTTTACAATCAATTTCAAACGCTGCATTCTCATTATTATAGGATATTTCCAAAGCCTTAATCCTTTTTTTTCCCTAGAGTTAATCGTCATCAATTTGCTTGAATCCACTCATAAGTCATGATATGTCACTATACCACCTATGTTGAGGAGAGAAGGGAAAAACAATATAACATTTATAAAATAAAAAAAAAACACTTTTAATTCAAACCAAATAATAATGTTTTAGTCATTGATGCTTTTTAATTTATTGATATGTATATATGCAGGTATACATACAGCATGTTCAAAGAAGAAGAAGAAAAAACCTTAGAAGATAATGTATTTTTTATTTTTCTCATAATTAATTAGGGGTATTTATTTATTTTGAATTGCATGTACGAATTATTAAAAGCAAAATCCCTAGTGAATCAAGATATTTTTGGAGACACTCCACGTTTTTTCTTTTTGGTAGAAAGAGACCCTCCACTGACAATGGATGATAGTAATGCCATTTTAGCCTTTTAGGGTCCATATTCCTATATTGGCTAGTGGGCTTGTAATCCATTGACGACCTGTTCTAGTGCCTCATATTTGGGAAACAGCCATATGTTAAAGACCTTCAAATACAGTGAAAAAACATTATCATTAGCATTAGAAAGTTATATTACAAATTTACAACTTGCACCTATAATCTAATTTATTGAGTCAATTTTTTTTACTTAACCGTTATTTTAGTTCAAGTTAATCACATAACTTTCGTTACATAGATCAATCGAATGTTATTACAAATGAAACACTTGTATCTATTTTTTTTTAAAGACCACTTATATCTATTATGAAATTGAGAGGTAAACACATTAATATCAACAAGTTATTAAACAAATCATTAAAAAATTTAACATCACATTTTAACTCAACTTTAACGTATTTAATATAAAATTTTATTTTATATTGGTACTCCAACAATATCCAATTAAGTGAAACTTTTTTTAACCAAAATTTGATATAACCATAATTGGAGCAAACAAATTAGTTAAACAATATGGATTATAAAATTAGCTGTCTTTCTAAGAGTGAAGCTCTTTTATCAAACAAAAGATAAACTTTGAACATTCTTTTTGTAGAGAGAGAAGACACGAACAGCCAAAGGCAAGTGTTCAAATTTGCCATCCCAATATCCCATTGCATCCATCCCTTACCCTTTGACCAAATTGAAAAAAAAAAAAAAAAAGTCCATAAACACGATCCTTTATGTCCACAAGTGAGAGGGGATCCAACTCACTAGACGAACATTTTGAAAAATTGAATTCATAAAATATGTATATAAAATAAGTCAAACATATAGTTTTCTTTTAAAACAAAATACTTTCTTAATTATTCCAATTCGAAAACTGAATTCTCTAAAATACAATCATATGTTAAAATAGAGATCTTTTGTGACATTTTATTCAAACACTTGAATCTTGAAATCAACCCAGAATTCAAATCCTAAGGCACCTCCATAAAAATGTGTAGGTTTAATACTTAAATTACTTTCTGGAATTACATCATAAATTTTAAAAAATAACAAACCAAAATAAAAAAAAATTATAATACATGCTATCTGAACAAATTATATTAATCCAACTGTAATTATTCAAGCGAAAATTCTCATAGTTCACTAGTATTGTTTTAAACAGAAATTTTAAAATATTATATTATATTTTTATCAATAAATATTTATTATTAATGAGAGATTGGAACCCATGATGTTCTCTATTTTTCTTCCTTCGTCGTCAAATCAATTTTATAATATCTAAAACATATTAGTATATTATATTAAATAGAGTAAAGTATAAATTATTTTTTCTCCTCCAAATTGGAAGTTTGTTTTTGTCTAAATTATAAGTGTCTTTTTTTTTATTAGAGACAGTTGTGCAAAACTGCAAATTAAATTCGAACAACTCTATAATAATTGATTGATGCGCATGAATCATGATAGTTCTTCAAAAAGTTGAATTAATTCAAATGTGACTTGGTGGTGCAAGTCTAATTAATTTCGTGCCACATAGAATTCTGAGTACCGATGGACTTGGCTCTGTTTTCTTAAGCTTTTTCCTCTCGTTGCAGAGAAATAATTTCACACAGTAACCAAATTGTGTTTCTTTATAACCTGTTCGTACGTTCAAATTAAAGTTACTCTTGAATTTTCAAGAACCTAAAATTTTTCGGTTCTGACCAATCATCAATGCATTTCATTATTGTTCATAAATCATAATCCATCATCTCTCTTTTGTCAACATTGTGAACTTGAGATGATCTACTCCACTTAAACTCTAAACCAATTATTTACACTTTGATAGCAACATTTTCATTAGTGCCTGCCTCATTATCGTTTACTTTCATTCTTGATTATTTTAATACCAAATCATGCGTCTTCTTTTCACCGGTATATATGTATGCATATGATTGAATTTTGTGCAATAAATAAAGAGATAACATCAAAGAAGAGATTATATAAACTAAAATTATTGATATGATGAAAAAGTTAATATAAAACAATGTTATGTGAATTTATTAATTGTATATATGATTCATAAATTTTTTCTTTGGAACCTTATTTCTTATATGTTTCTTCATGGTCTTTATACATTATACTAGTTTCCCCTTTGACTTTACAGCTCCTTCCAAGCATTTTCTAATCACTAAAATAACATTGGCTGGTTGTGCTTCATCCAACATGCCCAATCAATCAGTTCCACCTATTATTCAACAAAATAAATAAAGAAAAATTAATTCCTAAATTTTTATAATGAAAATCATCGTTCAATAAAATCTAAGAAATATTATATTAGATCATTAAGAAATTTAAAAATATAGCATACATATTTTTATTATTATAATGATTTATCTTTACTTTTCTAATTTTTAGTTTTTCATATGAATTTTTCTTCTTCAATCAAATTACTCCTTAAAAAATAACCTTTTTAAATTAAAAAATTATTGAAATTTGATTTACATATTAAAAATCATAACTTTATATATATATATAATATTTTTCTTTATTATTAGATTAGTAAACTTTTATTATGTATAATTAGTCCAATATTGATATTCACTTATTTATTTCATATTTATTTAAATATATAATTAATAATTTAAATTTCTTCAATATATTAAATAATATAATTATTAATATAATATGTTGTTAGGAAATTTAATTTAGTAACACTAACTTCGTTACAGACAAAACATTAATTATGAAGAGGAGGAAAAAAAGGGCCTAAGTCTGAGTACTGATTTAAGTGGCACACGCATGTCCTGCACATTCTCTGAAACATCACTAAAATATGAGGAAAATGAAACTGGTTTCATCATTATATTCACAAGCTTGTAATAGTTTATTGAGCTTTTCTCACTTGAGCTAATCAAAAGAGAGGGCAAAAAAGCTTATGGCCCTTTTATATAACCTGCACGACAGACAATACCTGCTTTGATTGAGATTGGTGTCATACACACATAAAAGCACTTTTTAGTTAATCACTTTCAGCTATCATTGACTAAATTTGCGGGCGTGGAGGGGAATTACACAATTGAATATTGCTGTTCTCACACCATCTCATTCACATTTATATGTTATGATCCTTGTGACCTTGTTGGTTCATGAATTCAGATTTCTTTAACAGAAAATGCGGCCTTTCAGAAGGACTGAAATGATTCAACATCATGAAAGTGGCTTTAGTGAGATGTAGGTATTATTACTGAAGAGCAAAGTTGAGGCAGTAGCAGAAGGCCATAAAGAATTTACTCAATTTAGGGATATGTAGGTTCATGAAATTAAACGGCACGGATATTATTATACAGAAAAAGTTGAGCACAAATTTAAATACTTTTTAGCATAAACTTTTTTAAATTAATAGGATGTTAAACTGCAAGTACCTATTTAACTAGACTATGTTCGATTATTGTTGGGAAAATATAATATGGGTTTGGTGATTGGGAAGAAAAACTCAAGGGTAATGAAACATGTTGGAGTAATGGACAGAAGTTACATGTTTGAATTCTCCTACTTATATTTGTAACAAAATTAATATTTATGGATAATAAATGTTGGAGTAATGTTTGGACTCTTCTAACTTGATTTTTGTTTGATAAATTTAACTTGATGATATGTTTGATTTCCCTTCAAATATAATAGCACATTTATATTTGGTCTAAAACTAAATTTTAGTTTAAAGAAACATCAAGTTTGCTTTTGCAAGTTCAATTAAACTTAAGCTTATAAACTTTAATCCAAACTCCAAACTCCAAACATCCATTTACGTGTTCAAATATAATTTAGGTGTCAATCAAGAAGCTATTCGTTGTTACTTATACGGTAATAACCATTTTGATGTGATTTTTCCATCCATACAATATTTACGAAACACACTATAAGATATTTAATATATAGTTTAACTAATTTAACATATTCAATAATTTAACAGTGATTGAACCATAACTAAATTATATTCTGTCAAAATGAAAATATTATCAATCACAACTCAATTTGCATCCACTTCATAAATCAGCTAGTAAGAATAGTTCTATTTTAACTAGTAATCTTAATTCGGGTGATATTAAACTGAACATAAAAAAAGTTTTATGACTCTTAATAATTCAATCTAACTCTCGAGTTTGAACAGGATGAGTCAAACCAAAATTTTAGGACTTTTAATAATTCAATTTAACCCAAGTTTGAACATCAAGTATAACTATTTCTTTTTTCTTTTAATCTTACTCTTTCTGACATTAACCATAGCATTGATATTGGGCCTCATCACTTTCATGAGGTTTGTTAACGTATGTTTATGGATAACAAATGAAATATTAAATATATACAGAACGAGTATCCAATTATACTAAATATTCAGTCGTATATTTCATTATGCCTTTAAAATATTGAAGCATAAAATATGATTCTTCTAAGTATTTAGTAATCGACCTAGCCGAATATCCAAATACTTCCTCCACCTTGAATCCATAGGTGATCCTTATAGAAGTACTTAGGGGTACTTGGCTTATCCAAATACCTAAACACTTCCATAACCTTGACACGAAAATTAATCCCTATAGAAGTACTCTGGTACTCGACTTGACCAAATACCTTAATACTTTCCCCACCTTGACATCGAAGGTAATTCTTATAAAAATACTCAGGTACTTGCCTTAGTTGAATACCTGAGCACTCTCGCATTATCACCAAAGAATTTCTTAATAACCACCATCAAAGGTTTGTCTTAACCCCTAATGATGATTAAATGAACATTACCTAATTAGATATGATGTACAATGGTCCATGGATCCAAGGTCCAATAAGGTAGGTATAAATAGTTACAAGAATATCACAAGAATATCAAGGTAACCACTATTTATTTTCATTTAATACTTTCATTTATTGTTCTTGATTAAGACCTTACATGAGCGTTGAAGTGTCTTTTGCAGGTATCCCATCCCCTGGACTGTCAAGTACTATATCGCAGAAGAAGGAGATCCTTAAGAAGAAGACATAAGGAAGAAAGTTATTTGTCTATCCTCGTACAGGTACAAAATATATGTAAGTGACTTCATTTTCAAAAAGTGGGTTTTTATTTTTTTTTCTTGTGTTAAAGACAAATGGGTGTCCTTCAATCCACTGTGTCAAAGATTGATCATGCTCGTAATGTGTGATTGTTGTTGACCTGAGAAAATTTTGCACACGATAAGAATCATATTAAGATTTCTCTCACTAAATACATCATTTTCACTCATGTTAACTTAATGAGGCCTTACACCATTGCGCCAACCTTTTGGGTTAAAATGGGTGTGTATATCAATATACTAAAAAAAATGTCAAATAAATTATGAAAATATAAATTAACAATCACGTTAATTCAAAATTTAAAAAAACAATTGTGACTTAAGTTATAATATAAACATATATTTTATGGACCAAAATCTCATTTTTAATCCTTATATTATTTATAAATTTTGTGATTTCTCACGTACATAATAAGATGTGAATGTTACTTCCATTATTGTGGTCGATTTAATGTTAATCACTTTGTCTGATCTATAAGAGACTGTATGATACTAAGAACTAGGGATTTATTTGACATTTCATTAACTTGTTTGACATTGTTTTAGTTTCATGGACTAATGTGATGGTACCTTTCAGTTGTTGAAACTAAAGTCTATTTACTTAAATATCTTCAATTCTTCACTTTTCAATTGCGCTTACGAAGATGGGTTTTTTCCCCCTTAGAAACTACTGTCCTAAATTGAGGTTATATATCACAAAAATAACTCATAAAACCGTCAAATATAACAAAACCATACAATATGTTATATTTGTATGATTTTGTTATATATGACAAATTCATGATGTTGTTTCAATTATGCATAATCATTTGGTTAAAAATATTTTCTGCTGACTGTATTTTTTTTGCTGGCTTCGTATATGGGTTGGTACCCCTTGTTCCTTCGTCTATGAAACCCCTTTTCTAGCTGATTGAATTTTAAACAAGTTGCATTAAAAAGTAAAACTGAAATTTACCTTCTAAATGAAGGCCTAAATAAAATTCACTTACTAATAAAATACGCAAAATCATTTTTTCTACATTATTTGAGAATTTTTTAAAATATTTTTGAATATTATAATTAAATTCCTAAACTTTTAAATCATTTATAATTCAATCCTTGAACACATTTTCATTAAAATTTCGTAAATCTAATTAAATTTTTAACAGTAGTTTAAAGATTAGATTGGTAGTCTTTTTTAAAACAAATTATTTGATTGTTTGTTTAATTATTCAGTTAGTTTTTAAATCTTTTTAAATCGTTTACAAAATTTTAATTAGGTTTGTTTGATTTTTTTTTAAAAGCTAACTTGTAATAACCCTAACATGTTTTTTATTTTATTTTGAAAACTAAGATACTAATTTTTAAAATAGTTTTTTTCAAAGCATAATATAGTTTTAAAAAA
>PYAF01005814.1:1848661-1873089 GCA_007407185.1 Glycine tomentella | reverse complement strand
AATCGTTTACAAAATTTTAATTAGGTTTGTTTGATTTTTTTTTAAAAGCTAACTTGTAATAACCCTAACATGTTTTTTATTTTATTTTGAAAACTAAGATACTAATTTTTAAAATAGTTTTTTTCAAAGCATAATATAGTTTTAAAAAATAAACCAAATATGTCGCAAGTCCTTGTATTTAACAGAACTTTAATAGAAATGTGATTATAGACCCGATTAAAAATAATTTATAAATCAAGGGGTTTAATTACAAACTTTTAAGTATAGGAACCTTTTCAAAAATCTCTAAAATATATGCTAAAAATCCGTTGAACATATTACTAAATTTTAGTATATTATATAAACGTACAGCTGTTTACAGGTTACGATAGTGTTATTTGTGTATTTATTATTTTAGCTAATAAACTTATAAATATTAAATCAACCGTAGCAAATAATATACAATTCAGTCTAGCTATGACTATTATATCAGGATTTATCCATTTGTAGCAAATAAATAAAGACGCACTAAAAATAGTAAAATCCTTAAAGAGAGGAAATGTGTATATCGCATTAATCATTAGACACAGCTTTGGACCCTTTTGGAAATAATTCCACAACGTTTCCAGAAAGGCAAAAACAATCCAACTTTCAGTACTCCCTCCGCTCTTGTTATAATGTCCTTTATATACACTTATGATCCTTAACACATGATATTGCAAAATTTAATATACATTTTTCATATCACCCACCGAAGATTATTGAACTTTTTCTAATTTCCTTATAAGAAGTTTTTTATAAAATGAATGCACCAAACTATGATTGGATTAAAAGGAGCCAGTAAGAGACACAAAAGAGCCAGTAAGAGTATTTATGAAGAATCACTAAACCATAGTGCAATAAGTGCAAAAGTTGATAAAGGTATCCATTTTTTTCAAGTAAAGAAAACCATATCAGGGTGCAGAAGCATGTGATGTGCTATGCCTATGCATACCAATCTTTAGCAAGCTTGTGATTAGCAGCTAGGCTATAAGTAGTATAATAGTAATTGCAAACAGCAGGACCATAATAGCAACCTTAGCCATAGCCCTGCACTAGCTTCAATTTCCAACATTACTCAATAAATTTAAACTAAATATATGTTGATGACAACTTGTGTCATTCAAAAAGATGTTAAATGCTTTAAAAAACCAGCACCAAAGAGACAAGCCAGCAAAAGCTCCTGTTTGGTTTGCCACTTTTTTCCCTAGAAAAACCACTTGTGTTTGTTGATATATATTCTTATACTTTGCATAGGATAGAGATTGAGATTCCCGATCGGCCTCATGCTCCTTTTGGCCTATAAAAAGTAGAAGTACTTGTGAAAAGAAAGAGAAAGGTATCGACAACTACAAACAAGCTTCACTTTCTCTTCTTTTTTCCATTAAACGAAGCAAAATATAAGAGAGTGGGGTTCACAGTAAAAAAGGCTAAAACCACCAAAATAAAAGTTTCCTAGTAGCTAGCTATAGCCCTAAAATATAGTACTATCTCCTTGTCTTCCATTTCAACACTCACCATTGTTTTTGTGTTTGGAGATTAATTACAAGGTCACTCCCCCCCTCTCACTAACTTCATTTTGAAATTCTACCATTGTTAGAGGATGCCAAAAATTTAACCTATAAATATAACAAAAGGGTAGTAGTTTGATCCACACTGCAATTAGTCTTTTTTTTTAAGATCTTCATGACTTGATTCCTTTTTCACTTCCTCGACATGCTTCAAAGCCCAAGCAAAATGTAGTAAACTAGCGTAATAGGAAGAGCAATTAGCATCCCAAATATAACCCTGCAACAAAAAAACACGTTAGAAGGAACATGATAATTCACTATATGAAAATTTCCTGTAACCAGTTCATTTTCTATGATAAAATAGCAAAAGCCAATGAAGAATAGAGGAATACAAACCCGGTGCTTAGTATGTCAGGATGAACGTTGTATTCCTTAGCAAACACAAAAGGGACAATCCCTTGAGGCAGAGCAGCCTAAAAATACATAACAATAAATATTACATCAAAAGAACTATGAAGTGATAAAACTACAAAAATAACTAGAGGTAAAATAACATAAAAGGAAAAAATGTTTTGAGACCCCTTTTACCTGTACAATAGCAATGTGCAACAGAACTCCCCTGAGCCCTACAACGATTGAAGCAACAGCCATGACTGCAGGACCAGTAAGAAAACGAACAGCCATAGCAAAGGAAGCAACCGAATTTCCACATGCAATAATCTTTGGCTGCAATGCCATGAATAACCCTACAAAAGCCACCAAGGAATCCAAAATCTTAAGACCTTAACATAACCAAACAAGACAATAAAGGCAAACTAATCTATTATATTAAATATATACCAAGGCTAAACATTGCCATCCCAAGACCAGCATCAGATAAAATTGATATCGATTTAGCAACAATTGCTGGCATAACAACATTCCACCTGCAACACAACACAAAAACAATAACACCTTGTACATACCTAAAACCATTGAACTAACAAATAGGAAACATTGATTGCATACTTGAATGAGATCAAAGACCAAGTGAGACCAAAGAGGCTGGAGTATGTGTTGGGGTTCCTAATCAGCTTCCTCCAAACCATGATCAAAATGAGCCTTGTCATAACACTTGTAGGTGGCATGGAAGTAGGTTTGGATTCACCTTGTGCTTTGGGGTGAAGCTCAGCCGTGGAACTTGAACCAAGCTTTGAAAGCACTGGCCCTTCCTTGTCAACCCCATTAACAACGGTTCTGTTCCCGAAGCTAAACTCATCGTGACCAAACTCATCATAATCTGACCAACAACGTGGAAAACAAAACACTCCCAATCAAAACAAGAGAAAATGACAAGTTACAAACAAAACATTACCATTATTGGATCCAGAAAAGACCATATAGTAGCAGATACATACACGACAGGATTAATCGAGAAAAGACAAAACAAGGAAATATTCCAAGTCAGTCCAAACAAACCCCACTCCTACTTTAACACAAACAACAATCTAAAAGAGACAAAAAACACTCGCAACAAAACTAGGAAAGTCACATTTGAACAAGATTAGAGGCCAGTTTAGTACAGTCAAAAGAAAACAAATATCACGTTCATCAAAATTATAAACTTTCCCATAACTCACATAGCAAACGTGTGATTTTTTTGTTTCTTTAACAAGTTTTTAAAACACCCAAATAGAAAAAATTAAAATTTGAATTGAAAATAAAAATGAAAGTTTTATACTTTATAATTTTAAAAAGTCAAATTTTCTCTCTTTTCCCAATCAAACAGAGAAACACATCATTATTTGTATTTTCTTACCCTTTTAACTAAACATCAAGCAAGTCCACACACTTTGAATAAACATAAACATCAAACAAACAAACAACTTGTGTTTGAAAACAAAAGAAGTCAAAAAGGGATGAAAAGGCAAAACCTTTCTGGTGAGCCAGCCCACCAACGGGAAGCTGGTCACTCCCATAATCTCCACCACCTCTAAAGACATGGATACCACCCTCCGACACCGGCGAAGCACTGGAACTCCACACGAACATGTGCAGATCCTTCCCTCCTCCACCACCACCACTCTCACCGCCCTTCTTCTTCGCCACCGGAGAAAAAATCCCCCCATTCGCAGGCCCAGGGTACCCACCGTTCACCCTCACACCCCCACCACTCTCCTCATCAAACCCCCCGAAATTACTATGCCTAGGACTCACACTCACGTTGTTGTTGTTGTTGTTGTTGTTGTTGTTGTTCCTTCCACCACCACCACCACCATTCACCATGGAGTAAAAATCCGTGTGGTTAAAACTCGAGCCTCTGGGCGTCGGGTTCCTGGAGCTCTGCAGCGAGTAAATCTCGGCATTGGTCAAGTTGGAAGGCCTCGGAGTCAACGACACCGAGTTGGGGCCGCCGTGCGAGCGCCTAGAAAAAATCTCCGACCGCGAACTCGCCGACTTCCTGACCGTGACGTGAAGCTTCCCATCATCACCAACCTCCGCCTCCGTCTGAAGCGGCTCCTTCCCATCCAACGAAATAATATCCGAATCAACCTTGAAGGAGATAATCGAACCCGCGGTATCAGGAAACTGCTCCACTATTAAAAGCCTGGCACCCCTATACTCGAAAAGGAACAACATAAGGGTATACCAGATGATACACTGAAGCACCACAATCTGAACCATGAGTGTTCCCGAGTCATTACCGTACATGCCCTTCAGCAATGGGATACCCATTACCAACGTGTTGGGGAGGGTTGAGAGAGAGAAGAGTGTTATGGACCATTCAAGTGAGCCTCTTGAGCTTGTTCTGGACCACACCAAGAGCACTGCGAGGACTATGGCTTTTTGGAGTGTGTCCGCGGCGATGAACTTGTAGTTCATGGCGTAGGGGTTGTTGGTGGAGATAAAGTGGAAGGAGAGGAGGGGCACTGCGAAGAGTGCCACGAACCGGTTTATGCCCGAGCATTGGTCCGGAGTGAAGATCTTCCACCACTTCACGGAGCCGTAGGCGAGGATCATCGCCACGTAGAGCGGCACCACCGCGGTCAGAACGTGGTACAAGTCCAACAACGTTATCATTGTCGTGTCTCTTTCCGAATAATAATAATAATAATAATAATAAGGTTTGAGGTTATTGAGAAAAGATAAACGGTGGCCGGAGATAGAAGAGAAGGGTTTAGTTTAAGGCATTATGAAGTGAGTAGACAAAGAAGTAAAAGCTGGGGGCTTTTATAACTTTTCTGCTGCTGTAAACACAGAATAAACCAGGAGGTTTATTCTATTTTACTTACTATTACTATTACTATTAGTACTACTATTACTTTCTATTTTCTTCTTATATTGGGTAAATAGTAGATAAATTATAAATTAGTTCTTCAAAATAAAAAATTTAAATTTAATCTTCCATGGAGTAAATGCCTATAAAAGGTTGATAAATTTGTCTTTAAAATTTTTAATTTAACATTATAATTTATTGATATACAAATTTTATAAATTTAATAGTTTAATTAATTTATTATATTTTCAATATATTGAGAGATTAAATTTATATTTTTTATTTTTTAGGATTAATTTATAATGATACCTCACTTTGAGTATAAATTTGATTGTTTATTATTCTTTATAATTTTTATTTTATTTTTTTTAGAGATTTGTGTTGGGCGAATGAAAAGGGATTTTAATGAGAGGGAAAGGACCAGGGGGGCATCGCAGAAAAAGGAGGGAAAAGGGAAGAACCAGAAGGGCTTCTAAAGATTCCCTTAGCTTTTTGCAGTTTCTTTGCTGTCTTCTTATGGCACATGAGATGCAAAATAGAGAAAAGAAAAAACCAGCCAGGGGAGAGAAAACGAAAAAGAAAATTCTTCTGTCCTTTCATGGATTCATTTTTATTTTTCTGTCGGGAGAGGGAAACAAAAAGCTTCACTGGGAAATGGGATTGGAGTTTCGACACCTTTTTTTCTTTCTTTCTGAAAAGATAAAAAGTTTAGGTACAGTAATTTAAATGTTTTCTATTAATACAAATTTTCATTTAGATAAATGATGTTTATGTTAACTTTTTATTATATGAATTTTTTAGATAAAATTATTAATTAAAATATATTTAAGATATATGATGCCTTAATTTTATCATTTTCAGTTACACAAATTTCATGTTAGACATATATGACAGACAGCTTATATCTGCTAATAAGGATAATTTGATCACAAATTTTAGGTTTTAAAACCCAGTTCTAGACTGCGAGAGAAAGCTCTATCCTTTAGTGATCATAAGCCCAAATAAAAGAGTCAATCTCAAAAAAAAAAAAAAAAACACGTCAAGTGAAGGATGTGTGGTCTTGTTGGGAGAATAAAATGAGGAATTGAATCTATAAAATTTTGTATGTATAGTTATAAAATATAATTAATCAAGAATTTAAATTATAAAAATTTATAGTGAAATATTATATTTAATATTATCAATGTACTTTTAATAAAATAACTTAATTTATTATTTCCTTAATTAGTATTTTTTTAAAACACCGGCCCATTAACAAAACCTAATACAATCATTGTTTAATATTTAAATAGTTTTAAAGATGAGTCAAATTGTTAGGATTTTCTAAAAGAAGTATCCAATACTCAATTTTTGTGTGTGAAAATAATTTTTGTCTAAGCGTTACCGTTAACCTCCATCCGCTTTAAAAATCCATCTTTGCAAGTATAATAACACTGGAGTGTTATATTTAAGTGTACTTATAAGTTGAATTTTTATACTATATTGTCATTGCAAAGAATTTTATATTATTAATCAATCATAAAAATATCTTAAATATAATTTTTAAAGTTTTTATGATACACGGAAATTTATCATTAATAATTTATTGTTGAATAATAATGTAAAATTTATACAAATAAATAAATTCAAAATACTTATTTTATCTATATTTTTAAGTGAATGGTTAAAATTATTTGTCCCCGTTTTAGAGGACATTTCGTTTGACTTCCATTAAATTTGTCTTTTGAATTCATAATAACTTCTTTTAATTTCGAAGAGGGAAATTCGCATTTATCACTTTTGCATGCTAGTCAAAATTTAGGTGGTACTTTTAGACTTAAACTCGTGAGCACCAACCAATCAAAGCAAAAAAAAAAAACATGACTTTAACATGGGAGTACATACAACTAACAACTTGTTTTCTTATTTAATAGGGTGAAAGAAATAATTAAGGACGTGTTTTCTTAAGGGCAGCTTATACGAAGTCACTTACTAGTAATTTCAAATATGTCTATTGATAAAGCAGTTTATGTTGTCTTAACGATGTTTTCAAGTTTCATTCTTTAAAATTTCATATAAAGGTTTAGAAATTATACATTTAATTTTAAAAAAATACTAGTATAACTATTTGTCTAATTTATCATGTCACAATATTAATATTCAATTCTTTATTTACTTAATATATATATATATATATATATATTATTCATACACGACAAACACACCTATCACTCTTATCTTAAATGTAAGAAAAAAATCGATTCTTCCTACCTAAAAAAGTGAGTTAACTACATTTAATCAGGTCAATTTTAATTAAAAATTAAAGTTTTCCTCAATTTACTCTTCAACTTGGTATTAGAAATAAATAAAGAAAGTCATGGAAACTAAAACCTAAATTAAATTAAAGGAATTTTAGAGATTATAACATTAAATAAGATAAATTTAATTTAAATTTTTTTATATTTGAAACAAAAAAAGATGTTTTTTTTTCTTATATTTGATATCAGAGGGAGGAAGTAAGGGTCACAAAACGGGTTGCCCTATCCCACCCCGCCACCAACATGCCAAAAACAAATCAATTTGTCCTATCTCTTATTTCATATATGAGTTCAAAGTGTTAGTTCGTCCGGTTTATTTCAGATTGATCCATTGGCCTGTCAAAATTAAAATATTAGAAAAATTATAGATATATTTTAATTAATTTTATTTTTTATAAATATTAAATAATAAATTCTTATCAAAAAAGTTGAATGTATTACCTTTAATTTTGAATAATAATTTATTTAGACAAAAAATAAACTAATTATAAAAATAATATATGTATAAAATACTAAAATAAATACTATAATTAATTTTTAATAAAAAAAATAAGTTGACTAGTTGGTCCATCCTACTTTTCTCTCAATCCATTTTTTAGCTAACCAAAACAGAACAAGTTGAAACAGGTTAAAGGATTGAAAACTCCAATCCAATCTATCAAAAAAAGGGCCAAAACGGGTTGATCTTACATGTCTAACACATTTTATCACCCTTAGAAGGAAATATTAACTTAAGCATCAGAATCATATTTGTAAGTACTTTACAACTCATCAAACTTAAGATACAAGGAAGGAGATCAAAACAAGCACATGAGATGGGGATAAGAAGCTTGGCCATATCAGAAACTGGATAACAACAATATATATAACTAAGCTTTTCTTCATTACATGAGTAATTTTAAATTTAAATAAATTATATATAAGAAAAATATTATTATTTCAATTAAATCGATAAAAAAATTTATAATGAACCAAAAAAAAATGATAATAACATTTGAATTAAAACATTATCACGTAGTGGTGCATACATTAGTAAGGACCAGAAGAAAATTTTCATGAACATTTTTTATAATGATTTCTAATAACAATAATGATTCATTTTTAGAGATAAATTTTTTTGACTAATTTGGATACTAATATTACATTAATTTATTTGATGAATATAACTTCATCCATATCTTCATATTGTCACCCTTCTCTCTTCACTCCTCTAGTTCTTCTCCTTTTCTATTTCTATTTATTTATTTTTCTTTCCCTTTTTCTCTTTTATTTATCTCTCCTTCTCTCCCATATGGAACCCTAAATCCTCCTACATTCAACATAATCACATATGTTCTTTCTAGATGTTATGCTCTAACAACAAGGACACCTTTTCCTCTCCCACGGCCTTTACTTGAGAGACCATTGTCAAGTACATGGTCACCTGTTGTTGTTGCTACGTACATCTTTGCTAAGTATAGTGCCAACTTTGTGTCTCCTATTTACACCTTTAGTGACAAACTTAGTGGTGAGATTGATGGTCATACCGAGTACATGAAACAATTAGTGTATATTTTATTTCCCGTTGAAATCACGTTTAATGAAATTTTTTCACTTTTCAAGACAAGAAAGTAAAAACAAGTGTCTTTGTTACTTTAAAATGAAAGCTAATAACGTTCAACTTAAATGTTATTCAATCACGTTATTAATTGTCATAACTAAATGGTGTTATAAGGAGTGGTTTATCTTATGTGACTTCCATGCAAACTATGCATTGGGGGCATGCCAGTCTAAGGTTCATGTGTTGGGGGCAAAATTGCTCAAGCTAAGACTATGTTTTGCAACTAATGACAGACTCAGTGGACAAAATTCCTGCCACAACTCACAAGACAAATTAATCTAGACATTAACAAGTATTTCACATTTAATTTTAAATAAAATTTTAATTAAAATATGATGACAATACAAAGATTTTTTTAATATCATCTAATAATAAATTATCATGTATGATAAGATTATTTATTTTTATAATTAATACTTTAAAATTCATATCAAATTTTTCTAATTAATTATAGTATAAATTAAAATTATTTACACTAATAATGTATGAAAATTAATCTCAATAAAAAATCCACAATGCATTTCTAAATATAAATTAAACTTATTAGTATTTTTTTTCCTTTTTCTATAGCCTAAACTTGACAATTTTTAGTTAAACAACTCTTAAAAAAACTATTTAATAGATAGATAAGTACGAATCATGTTTAATATTATTTTTTTGTGAATATCATGTTTAATGATTGTATACGTACGATGACATTAGTGAAAAATCACTTTTTAATTACATCATAAATTTACATTAATTAGTACTGAAAAATTGATTTGGCAGATGTTCATAATTTATTGGATAAAAGTTAATTAAAAAATGTAAAGATGTCACATGAAATGGCAGAAATTAGATGTGCCTTTAATATAGTTTTCTTCAGTGACATTTGTACAACAACTTTCCTATGATGAAGCATTTTCCTTCGATTATTGGCAGTAATGATTTATAATTAAAATAATTTGTGTTCGTATTAATCAATGACCAATTTTATTTAATCCTTTAGAACATTAATTAAAAAAATTTAAAAGAGAAATTTTTGTATTTACACAAAATTGTATTATTCATTATTTTTTTTAAGTTTTCATATGATCTTACAATAAATACGTTCTCTTTAGTTCTTTGCCAATATACTAAGAAATAAGAATAATGGTTAGCAAAAATCCTTAATGAATCCTATATCCATACAAATATTGATGTAGGACTAATTTTTCACACTCTGTTGTCATTTAGCAAAACGTGATACAAAAGTGAGAAAAACCAAATCAAAAGTAGAAGACATATAAACGCAAGACAAGCTACTTTTCAAGCAAGACAAATGTGGGGCATGAAGTGGTAGAAAACGAACACTCTCTGGTTGGCACTGTTCAGTTGGGAATTTCTACAAAAAATAAATAAATAAGAGAAGAGTAAAATCCCATGCAGTAACATCTAATAATGTTTAGATTATTTAATTTATTGAAAAATAAAATAAAATTGTGGATTGTATATATGAATGTTTGTTGCGTCATGCATTCATAATCAGACACTGTCCAAAATATAATAGATAACCGGATCAGGAGCAAGGTTGAGGTTGGTAACATATAGAGACAAGTGCATGAAAATAATAAACAAATATTAGTAAATTGTGTTATAGGAATATGAGAAGAGCTTAAGAGGATATAGAAAGAAACAAAGAAGAAGAATATTAGTAACATAGGAGACAATGGAACAAGTGAGTGGGGGAAGAATCCAATGATAAAGACAATTCTATGTGTCTCTGCGCTAGCTATATATAGATAAGTAACTATATTTCATTAATTCACATCAAGTGGAAGGAACTAGGAAGGACCATTACAAAGCACAAATCGCTTGCAAACAACATAGTGCCAAATAGTACAACAAAAACAACAGCATGTGTATGGAAGATAGCACCAAGCCCTCAAATTGTGGAATGAATTATGAAATGCATGGGGCATACCCAAAGAATCTCACTCATTCCTCCCTCTCTTCTCATTTGGTACTCTTCATCAATATCTATGTTGAATGGATATGGTAAGAGTATATGTATCGATATTGGTATATATATTGGGCATGCATGTGTATGAGAATTTTAAAATCTGAGTACAGTTGGAATTAAAACTTGTAATATAAGTCTTTTATAGTATTTGCTTTAAACTTTTTTTTTTTCTTCAATTGACTCTTTCAATTTAATTTTTAATTTCAACGTTTTTTTTCCTGCTGGTTTCATATTACCATTTAACAAAAGTGAATTACGTGACATTGAAACTATTAATTAAGGGTTTTGTTAATTAGTGTTTTTCGAACATTAGTTAAAAAAGTAAAACGAGAAACTATTTATTGAGTAAAAAATTAAATCAGGAGAAACCATTAAGATCTCCTCTCATTTTTTTAAAGTTTCACTCTAAAAATTATTATTATCTATTGAATCACGTACTTGTACCCAATATATAAGTACTATTATTTGATACATATACCCACTAGGGCAATGAGTATAATGGTTTCTTTGGTTCAGTAAGGAAATAAGAAATCGTAGGTAAAAATAAAATAAATTTTGAGTGAAAATGTATGTTTAAATGGATAAAAATGAATGAAAAAACATTTACTTGTTATGATAAATGGAAAAGAATCAATAGAAAGAAATGGGAAAACAATAAAGACATTTTTTTCTCAATTGAAACACGGGTATTATATTAATCAATGTTAATAAGATAATTGATTATCAATAATTTGTTGGATAGCAATGATAAATTTTCTAGATAAGTCAATCGATTATGACCTGAATACTGAAACAAATTAATCATGATCAATTAAATCTAATCATAATAAATTTATAAACTTGAGCTACAATAGATATTAAACTTATACCGAATAAAGTAGTAGGTCAGATCGAAAGAACATATGACATATTCAAACTGAATACCCCTTTGACCACATGTTCGCATGGTATGTCTTGGCTCTCAACATATGCGGACCATAAGTATCATTGGGCCGTAATTATTACCATTAAATTCATTTGAAGGTAATTACTTGATTAAAAGTATCTAAGCAAGGTGTATCACCAACAAAACTATAGGTAATTTGCATGTTACAACCAAAGCATATATAATGGATTAACTTTTTATCATAATCAATCTAATCACATGAAGCTATCCTTGCATATACAGCATACCAGATTCTGTTAATGCAAATTAATGACTAATGAGGTCCCCTATCATGGCTATTATATGCGCCATCTGAAAAGAGAAGAGATGTTGGACCACTCCCATACAGCACTCATACAAAAAGTGTTACATAAAATCGAGAGCAAAAATAAACTTTATAGTAAATGTCTTTGATTCTTATTAATAAAAAAAATAATTGATATTATTTAAAACATATATTGTATTTATATGGTTTATTGTTAACTACTCTTCATATATATGGCAAGCTAACCAACATCATGAGGCGGGTCAAAAACGGGTTTGAATGTCCTAAACTCCTCACCCTCTAACCATATAGAACGGTGAGCTGGTACTACACCAATATAGATATTTTTCATGATTGTAGTATGAGACTTGTAAGAAAATGGAAACCTCTTTGTACTATGACAAATAGTGTGAGATCAAAAACGACCAAGTTGAGTTTATTTTATGAAATTCTAGGTGTGTGTATAAGAAAATATATTAAATCATTAAAAGTATTCTTGAAGAGCAAGAAAATAAGAAACTCTTTCATGGTACCCATGTCCTGTTTTAATTAGAAAGAATAATCTCATCAACCTCTTTGTTGTCATGCATGTATTGTAAATTAAAAGAATGACATGCCTGAACTTATTTGTTAACACAAGGTCAATACAACTAGGCCAATTTGTTTTCTAAATACTTGAGTAGGGAATCATTTTTTTCGTTGTCATCAATAAAACAAGATCAATTTGTTTCCTTTCTTTAATTTTCCATGTTATTGCTAACTAGTGTTTATGAGTGTGGGATCAATTATGGTTTAGGTCCATCCATTTTCATTTGTTAGTGCGGTAAGTGAATTTATGATTTTAGCTTTGATTTTTCCTTTGTTCTTCCAAGAGACATATAAATCGGTAATTCTGTCTAGTCCTTTATTATATTTGATTGAAACTTTAATGTTGTTGCATGCGTGCTCCATACTAGACCCTTAGTGGGATAGGTGCTGGTAATCCTAGCTAGGCAAATTCTGTTACTCAGACATTCCAAAGCACAATAAAACAAGTAATTGGTGCTTAGCATTCAATTACTTCAATTACTTTTAAAAAAGCAGTCTTGATAGTAAATCCTTTTTTATTACCTAAATTCAAATTGAGGATTAAGATAGTATAATGATAGATGTGGCAACTATTTTATCATCAAAAGCATCGTTACTAATATTATCATCGTTAAATTATTTCTCATTATTTGGCCGATGATTTAAGCCTTCCTTATGCTTTAAATGTATATTCTGGTTTTTACATAATTCCATGGTTTTTCGTTCATTTATTTGATTTATTTGTTGCTGATATGGAGAAAGGCACAAAAAGAAGCTTAATTTTATTTAAACTATTGAGAAGTGAGTTGTCTTTTGAATATTTGGATCCTCTCGGTTGTCCAAATATAGCTACTTTCTTTTGTTGTCTTTTGCAGATGTCCTAATCCTTAGCCTTCTTGTTATGCAATTGCAGGTCCACTAGAAACCATCTCAATTGTTCCTCTTTGAATGACTATTTGCCAAGTCTTATCTGCCGAGTCTTCTTTGCTTTTGGAGCACGTACGAGACTACCATTTTGTGTAGTAGTTTTTTAAATAGTTACTACTTTTTTTAAATGTTTTGATAGTTAATTTGGATGACTTTTTATACTTGTTTTGATAAATTCTATAAAATAAACTTGTTATGCATCATATTATTTATGTATTGTTTGGTTGAGTCATGATATTTGTTTTGATAAATTTTATAAAACAAACTTGTCCACTGGCAAGTCAACTTGTATTGATATATACTTTATAATTTTATCAAGTAAATTTTTTGTTAAAACAGATTTAAAAAAATAAGAAACAAAAATCAGTGACTGATTTTGCAAGTGAGCTATTGAATTAGTTGCTGAATCATTCTACTAAATTAATGAAAATAGATCACTAAATCAGTCATTGAATCAATCTCGAAAACCAGTTTCTGACTGAAATTTTTCATTAATCTCTATATACGATCATTGAATTAGTCCTAACTCTTAGTCACATAATCAGTCGCTATCAAACAATGACCAAGGTTATAATGACTAAGTAAAATTAGTCATCAAATCAGTCGCTAATTCAAATAGCGACTGATTTTCAAACACTATACTCTTATTTTCGTGTAGTGGAGGTTCAAGTTGGATTTATATAAAAAAAGTTAATAATTTCAAATTCATTTTTATCAGATTTTATCAAGTTAAAAAACTCATAGAAACATCTCATTAGTTTTTTAATTTTAAATGTTATTAATTGTACTTTTAAATAATGGAGTAATATAATATATAAATTAATAAATGATAAAGAACTTAAAAAGTATTTGAGAATTAAATTATATGTTTAGTTAAATGTATAGTTTTAACTATTATTTTATTATTATTATTATTTAATTATTTAAATATTACAATAGTTTTAAAAAGTAAAAAAAGTTATAATTAATAATTATATATCATATCTATATAACTATAGAATTAAAAATAAAAATGTAAAATTATATCATTAATAGTTACATATATATCACAAGGGGATTTAGGGACATGGTAAGGCAGGAAAAATTCAAATCAGATCTTGATCAAGATGTTTTCCTATCAAAAGTCAGGGTCAAGCCAGAGTACACATAGATTCATATTTAATTGACATGCCTAATAATAAATAGGTGGTTGTGAAAATTATGATTCATAACTACTTCTTTAATCACGATTATATTCAAGAGAGTGTTTTAATTTAGATTTTTCACATGAAACAACACCATTATCTATCTAAGCAACATAAACCTATCACCTTTTTAAGGTTTGGTTAGGAAATCAATAACTTGTTATTTTATCATATAGTAGACCAACTCAGGCATTTTTTTAGTGAATGAAAGTACAAAAGCAAACCTAGAAACCACTAAAAAAAACTAGTACAAACTAATACAAGTAGTATAAACTCTTAAGGCGTTCAATAAATAATCAAATGCTACATCAAAAACACATATTTAGGTTGTGTTTAGTATAGAGAAGAAAAATAGGATAGGTAGAACTAAAAAAAAAAAAGAGTGAAAAAATGAAAAAAATGATAAGTAAATGTGTTTGGTTAAAGAAATGAGTAGAAATAGATAAGAAATAGTATAATGGGTCCATCACATTTTAACTTTATTTCTCTTTTACCTTATTGTATCAAACTTCTTCTCTTAATTCTTAATTTTATTTTCGTCATGAGTAAACACAACATTAGTTTTGAAAAATAAAATTATGTTTGACAAAATATTTTAATTAACTTTTATCTTTTTTTACTAGTTGAATTTTTTTTTTGATTACTTAGTAAATAAGTTTTTTTTAATAATTTTTAACATTTTTTGAAATGCTAATTTTTAACTTTTTATATTTTATTACATTTTTATTCTTAATATATTTATTCAATTTCTTAGTTATCATTTTTAAATAAATAAAAATTTTATTATTTTTCTATTATTTTATATTTTTCAACTGTTTCAATAACTAATTTTATCAAATATTTATAATTTAATAAGTTAATTTTTTAACTTCAAATCACTAACTTTAAGCTAATTTTTCAGTTGCTAATTAATTTTTAATTAATTTTATCAATCATAACCTAACAATAAATTTGACCAATGCATGGACAACTTGCCTCTCGATAAACATAAGTCCAAATTAACAAGTTATCCTTTTATCTATGAGTGTTGTGCATGGATTTCACCAAATTCTAACAAGGATGAAGTTGGCAGCATCTTTGATCAACAAATTAGTAGTGGTCAATAAATCACAATATATTGTGATCTTGCAAAAATCCTTTACTCCAAGCCAATTGGAAATCCATGCATAATGCCCCATAATTCAATTGCTAGGATGGAAACACGAGCCTAATTTCGCAGCAAAACCAAACAAGACTGCACCCCTCTCATCCTTAAGCACCCCCACACGATGTACTTATTCTGGCATTAATCAAAAGATGCAGTGACCGCATGCACCAAATAATTAAAACCTTAAAAACCACATTCGATGTTGTCCAAACAATTGTATTAAATATAACCTCAGCAAATATCGTACATGAGAGAACCAAAAAGCACTCTCCATTCTACACATGAATCACTCACTCACTGACTATGCAGATAATTAAATAATCATTTCGTAAAATGTTGTGAAGAGAAAAAGTAAAATCTAGTAACATCATGTAACGAAGAAGCCCAAACAATTCTAAGTTCCCTACAGTCCAAAAATGAATGAAAATGATCTTCCATTTGATTCGTACAACATCTGCAACAATTTGATTGCGCTAAACCCAAACTAAACCTATAGTTTTTTTAAAGTATTTTTAATATTATTATGCAACAAGAATTAAAATTTTACCTATGTCCACCCTCCATATATTATTGGCATTTATTTTGTAACGCAAATATTTAATACACCAATTATTAACACATCGACCCACAAGCTTAGTTCATTTAGTTGAAAAAGTGTATGAATTATTATAAATTTTTTAATATTTTTTTTATGTTTAGGATAAAAAATAATAAAATTCCAATTCTAAGAAAAGATTATTGAAAATATCCAAAAAAAATCATTTAAATTTTGTGGTTTTGGAAAAAAGAAAACTCTTTTGACATCAAAAACTAATATATACCTTGAGAGATATAAAGAAAAAAATATTAATATGATGAACAAATTATAATCACATCCATGAGTTTAAAATTTATTACACGTGCACTTCCTCCGTAGTTTACCTTTACGCACAAACATCTCCTAATTTTAACAACTTTGTTATAATGGCATCTCCTAGTTCTTCACCGTGTTAATTCTGTTAAACGAAATACAACTTTGTTATGCCTTCGTCTTCCTCACAAAATCGTTATAAGGTGAAGTTTTGAACTTCCTGGAACACCCGTGTACCATTAAAATGATTGGCAGCTAGCAGCAGGTATTTTACCGAAAACAATATAAAAACATTAAAAGTATATTTTTTTTTTGGCAACTCTCTTTCTCAGAAAAATGAGTGTAATTTGCTTTATTAATATAATTGATGATATAATATGATAATAGAAAGATTCGAAAAAATTAAAGGTGATGATGAGATATTTGATATTTTTATCGTACAATTTCATCGGACATTTATATTAAAAATTATGATTGTTTGAAATTTTGAATTTTTTAATTGTCACTTATGTTAGATTTTCTAGCAAAATACTTTTTGTGTCTATCAATGTGTCCACTTAATTCATCGAGCTTCAAGCGAATTACTTTATGTTTATCACGTATTTAGTTGGACAAGTAAAATAGAACGCGCGATACTATGATAAAATTTAAATAATTATTTTTGGGAAACAGTACGCTCAAAGTCTCTTTGATATTTACTGCGCAAAAAAATCAGCAACGTTAAGAAAATGATCGATGCTAGCATGGAGAATTTTGGTAGTAAAATAGAAAGAGGAGAATATTTAGGCAATAGAAACTCAAACTATTTACTATAATGACTAACGACAGGCGGCGCCGATTGTCGTTTCAGTCTCTCTTTCTCTGCATTTTGGTTTGGGGTCCAAAACGACTGCGTTTCTGTCTCGTTTTGGTTACTAACTCGCAGCCCTGTCGTTTTCATTGTCTCTCAAACTCCAGACACACTCTCGCTCCCTCACAATTCTTGCTCCTCACACCATACAGCCTTTTCCCCCCTTTCTTTTTTATACTCCCACTGCCAAATATTTCAAAGGGAATCGTAGAAAATTTTGCAAACAATAGAGGATTCAAATATTTACACCACCCAAAATTATGCTCAGGAATAACAATAGAATAGGAATGATATATCAACATTTGTTTTTTTTTTTTGTATATTTCAAATGGATATTTTTTATTTTATATTATCGATAAAATTTATATTTTTTTATTTTTCTTTTTCTTACTATTAGCATATTCAGTGCTCATTTATACTTTTTTATAACAATAATAAAATGGCAATAGGAAAAGGCTAAGAAATTGGTTGGTTGCTTTTTGAAACGGAATAAATGTGGATTACGGCCCTAACGACTTGCAGTGTAACGTTTAATGGAATTGAATGTGAATGTGAATATTAATAATGGATAAATAGTCGAATACAGCTAATAAATTGATTCTTTAAAGATAATATTTTAAATATGATAAATTAATTTTATAGATAATTTCATGATGAATTTTATAATTTAATATCAAATTGATTTTAAAAAAATATAATTTATCTGTTAAATTAATTTTTAAATATTAGAATTTTATAATTAATTTATAATACATTTAAAAATCATATATATATATATAAATTAATTTATCACCACACCACATGCTAACTTAACAAAACGAAATTGATTATTTACATGATAGTAATATTATGAGCATGAGGTGTTAGTGTTATGGAAAGAAGCAACGTAGCATTGATTGATACTAGTAATGGATAATGGAGAGTCCCAGATGAATAGATTTGTATATTGCGATTAAAGCCGAGATTTAAGGAATAGGGTTACCCCACTACTATAGCTCATTCGTTCTGAGTTCTGAATTGTTGGTCCATTGCTGAAGAGAAGCCGTTTTCGTGCAAAATGCAATTGGTCTTTGCCCAATCAACGAAGCCCCCGGGACTTTATTTTTGCTGTTGGGTCTTTATCAAGCCCAATTCTACTATCATGACAAATGCACCACATCATGCTATTTTGGTAACAAGGCATTCCTTGTTACTTGTTTCTATATGCTGAAGATTTTGTCTCCTCTGATGATGAGATGCCACTGTTTCTTTTTTATGCATATCAATATAGAGTGAGAGACACACAAAATTAACTGTTACTTTCTCATTTTTTAGTAGAAAGATAAAGTTATATTGTTAATAAAACATGTTTTTAAATTTATTAATATACTCCTACTTTCTGTTAGAAGAGTTATTGTAAGAAATTACAACATAAATTTGCTAAAGTATTCTAAGAAAATATAACTTACTGATATGCTTATTTTAAAAAACAACTAGGCATGTATATAAATTCAAGTTCTTATGAATCATATGAATAGTTTTAAATTTAAGTATTTTTAAATATATTATTAAATTTAAACTACAACAACAATAATAATAATAATAACAATTTTAAAACCATATATTACCATAATTTTGAAGTAAGAGCAAATTATCCTTTTAGATTGGTTGAATAAATGTGTGTATTGTTATAAATTTTTTAATACTTATTTTATCCTTATAGACAAAAACAATAATAAAAGAATTATATTTTATCATTATCATTCATCAAAACAGAGCATAAACCAATAATTTGTTGATCTGAATTTGGATTTTGTCGATTGCTAGTATTATAGATGAAAAAAATATAGTTGAAAAAGATACTCCACTAAAATTAGCTAGTCAGATTTCTCAATAAAAAATAATCCTCGGTAAAGTTTGATTAATATTTTGTATAATATTATGATAAAAAATTAAAACAAATCATGAACAAATTATCCTATTGGATACTATATATCTAGTATTTCGCTTTTAAGCCATCGTATCAGGTATGTTTCTAATATCGACAAGCCTATCAATCGGTGGCTCCTTCAATATTAGTATTATTTAACTCAACTAACCAACAAATAGAAGAGACAATTGTTATACCCAAGTGTTAGTAATTTTTAGTCAATAGTTAATTGCAGGTTAGCTCTGTTTCTTTTTCTTCTTTATAGAGATCTTAATATATAGTATTTGATCTCTTCTAGGAAGAGCTTAGTTTGTTGTGTGCTCTGCCTGATCCTGGCAAGAAACTTACTTTGATAGTGGTAGAGGTGGCGATTCTTCTTAAAACCCCTCCAAGCAACTATTTCATATACATCCAAATGAAGTACCTTTCACACTGTCCATTACTCCAACTCTAAATGGAACAAATTATCATGCATGGGCAAGGTCAATGTGAAGAGTGTTGTTTGCTAGGAACAAGTTTAGATTCATCGATGGAAGTTTTCAATTTCCATTGCAAGATGACCCAAAATATCAGGCATGGAAAAGGTGCAACATGCCGAGTCATTCCTGGTTCGTGAATTTAGTGTTAGAATCCATCAATGGCTGAAAACATTGTATTTCTTGAAAACGTGGTTGATGTATAGAGAGATATCAAAGAAAGACTTTCTCAAGGGGTCTTGATAATTTTAAAGCTTCAACAAGAAATTTTTGGTTTGAAGCATGGAACACTCAATGTGATCGAATATTTTGAAAAACTAAAAACATATTTAATAAAAAAATCTAACCAACAAAATTTTATATTTTTAAAAATCTTGAAAAAAAAAATCTTTTGTCTATCTTTTACCGAAATTTCACTAAAATCATTTCTTTTATTTTTTTTACAGCAAATCATTTTTTTTATTTCTAAATTATAATTTTATCATTTTCAAAATCTAAAAAATGAATTACATTAATTTTAATTAAATTGGTTGATATAAACACTTTAATTTAATTATTTTTTTTTTGCATAAGTCGTGTTTGAGACAACTACGAAACTTAGATTATTATTTTAATAATAAATTACAATTAGAATTTATTTTAGTAGATTTGTTGAAAAGTGATTTAGAACAACTAAACAAATGTAAGAGGAGTTGCACCATTTCCTATGTATAAATTGACTTGTGAATTGATCTTATTTTGTTTATATGTGAAAGAATTTTTAAAATTTTACTAAATAAAGTAATTTTTGATAACTATTTTACCTTTAAATAATATATTTTTAAATTTAAGGACACAATAGTTCCTTACCACTATTTTTCACATATTACAATTGAAACTTATTAATATGACATCATGACTAGAGGTATCAATTGGTCGAAATGAATTATACATTTTTTATAGCATATCTATAGAAACCTATGATCTAATCTCCAATGTTGTTCCTAATAAGCCCTCCAAAGCTAGAAGGTCTTGGGTTACCTATTGAGCTGCCATCCACATTGAGCTTCAGAGTTGCGAAAGTAGGTGGCTTCCAAACAACTTCTCTGGGTGGCGCAGGGGTTGTTGAGGTAGTTGTTGTAGAGATAATCTCCTTTGAGCAATTGAATCTGGTTGGCTTTGTACCAAGTCGTCCAAACATCTCCTTGGATAGCTTATACATTCCTAGCCCGCCAAATGTACCAGCATATGCACATGGACAACACGACATGGTTGCTCCTGACGTCATTGCACCAGAAGTTGAAGTTGGAGTCTAGGTGGAAATGCTTCCAAATAACCAAAGCTTGAGGATAGTCTCTGATTAAGTGAGGAAAGTCTTCTTTTGCATAGCCACACCTGCAACAAGAACAAACATCAGAGAAATGTCTCTTAAAGCGAAAAGTTTAGTAGAAAGGTTGCCATGCATGGAAAGCCAAAGGAAAATTTTTATATTTTCTGGTATGTTGGACTTCTAGATGCACGACCACTCTCCTAGAGAGGCACTATGAACGTTAGGCTCATGGTTTAACCATTGAAAGCCAGATTTGACAAAATATTCTCCAGAACTTGAGTGACTCCAAATATGTTTATCCTTCATATGGCTATCTAGCATGATGTTCAAAAGTTTATGTTTTATAGTAGTAGGCAGCGATATTCGAACAAGCTCCCATTGCCATGGGTTATCCCACCAAACATCTTTGATGCTAAGATGGATGTCCATTTCATGCATCTCCTCTAGATGCTGACAAAGTAGGTCCTCATGAAACCACTTCTCATAGAACAAAGACACCTCTCCTCTCCCTAGTCTAAACATGAATCCATATTCTAGCTGATCATAAGCATTCATCAGTGAACGTCATATATAGGAAGAACCTGGCTTAACATGGCCATTCATAATCATCAACCCATTCATATATTTATCCGTAAGCATTTTGACCCACAACTTCTTTGGGTACGTAGTGCATCAAAGACCAAACATGTTTCCCAAGTAAAGAGATGTTGGCCTTTCGGGATTTGCGTATGCCAAAGTCCTCCTTTTCTTTTAGGCCAAGTGACGTCGTCCCACCCTACCTAATGCGTAGAAGGTTTATCCCAAATAAAGTTCCAAACAACTTCATCAATGTGTTACATATGCCCTCATGAATCCACAAGTTTTGCATAATATAGGTAGGAATAGCATATAAGACAAATTTGGCTAAAGTCACCTTGCCTATCCTATTTAGTAATTTACTCTTCCACCCAACTAGCTTTCTATTCACTTTGTCTATAATATGAGAAAAATGTTAGAATTCAAACTTCTCCCACCGTCCATCTAGAAGTAGCATGAGAAAATTGACCATCTAATGGTTGTTGGCATACAAAGTTTGAAAGGTAGAAAATTAGGCACCTACCTAGCCGTAAAAGTTGGCTGAATGTTGCACCAATTCACACCTCATTTGTTGCTATATATAGGGAGTGTTACGGTTGGTTTTATGCAAGAAAAGAGAGAAGCAAGAAAAAAAGAGAAAACAAGTGAGAGTTAGTAGAAAGTGCCGTAGCACTTGGTGAGAAAAAGAGAGAAAGAGAAGATTTGTTTTGTGAGAAAAAATAGAAAAGTGTGATTGTAAGTTAGTGGAAGTATTTGTGAGAGAATAAAATATTGAAGTGTGTTATTGTATTTCTTGTCAGTTTAAATAAAAGAGTTTTTACTCAAATATTTTTCATCATCTCTCTATACTTCCAACAAGTGGTATCAGAGCCACTTTCGATCCAAAATGGCAGAAATGATGCAGCCACAAATTCCAAAGTTGTCAAAGACAAACTATGGAAACTGGAGCATTCAAATGAAGACTCTACTAGGTTCCCAAGATATATGGGACCTTGTAAAAGATGGATACACAGAGCCCGCTAATGCCGCTGCCGAAGCAGATTTATCTGAAGCACAAATAAGGACGCTCAAAGATTTACGAAAGAAGGACAAGAAGGCTCTTTTCTTAATTTTTCAAGGTGTTGATGAGTCAACCTTTGAAAAAATCTCAGATGCAAAATCATCAAAGGAGGCATGGGAGACATTACAGAAGTCTTACCAGGGAGCTGACAAAGCTAAAAAGGTGCGGCTCCAATCACTTAGAGTCGAGTTTGAAAACTTGAAAATGCAAAGTGGAGAGCCTATTACAGATTATTTCTCAAGAGTGCAAAAGGTGGCCAACGAGATGAAAAGAAATGGAGAGACTCTAGATGATGTTCGGGTGATGGAGAAGATTCTACGGTCACTAACAAGAAAGTTCGATTATGTTGTAACTGCCATTGAAGAAGCCAAAGACTTGACAGATATATCAATAGATGAGCTTGTGGGTTCTCTTCAAGCTCATGAGCAAAGAATAAATCTAAATGAAGGCTCTAGCAATTTGGAGCAAGCCTTTCAAAGTAAGTTGTCTGTTGATGGAAACCAAGCAAAAAGCAGTTTTGCACGTGGCAGAGGAAATCGTGGAGGATACAGAGGAGGCTTCAATACTCGAGGAGGATTCAACACTCGCGGTGGTCATGATGGACGAGGAGGTTATGACCAAACAAATAGAAGATTTCAGATAGATGCAGCAGCATATGGACGTGGTCGAGGAACATATAATCGTGGCCGAGGTCGCGGTTTCATAACCCAAGGAGGAGGAAGATTTCAACAAAGAAGTGATAAATCCCAGTTGCAGTGTTATAATTGCAACAAATTTGGTCATCTCAGCTATGAGTGTAGAGATGCAGCTAATGTTGACGAAAGGAGTAATTATATAGCAAATGAAGAAAAAGCTGATGAATCGGCCGTATTGTTCACTTACAAAGGTGAAGAAGATAGCAGAAAGAATGTCTGGTACCTTGATACCGGAGCTAGCAATCATATGTGTGGAAGAAAGGAGCTATTCACATAATTGAATGAGGAAGTTCAAGGAGATGTGACTTTTGGAGACTTATCAAAAGTTCCAGTCAAAGGCAAAGGGAAGATAATGATTTTCACAAAGAATGGAGGCAAGGCGTATATCTCGGAGGTCTATTATATTCCATCCTTGAAAAGCAACCTTCTCAGTATTGGTCAGCTTTTGGAGAAAGGATATGATATACACATGAAAAATAATTCTCTTGTCATAAGAAATCAAAAGGGAGAGTTGATTGCAAAAGTTGATATGACAAGAAATCGCCTATTCAAGTTAAATATCCAGACAGAAGCCATAAGATGTATGAAGGCCATCACAAAGGACAGTTCGTGGTTGTGGCATCTCAGATTTGGGCATCTTGGGTTCACTGGACTGAAGTTATTGTCAAAGGCAAAGATGGTGAGTGGATTGCCACAAATAAATCAACCAGATCAGTTGTGCGAAAGTTGCATGAAAGGGAAGCAGCACAGACAAAGTTTTGAAGTTGGAAAGTCATGGAGAGCTAGAAGACCGTTGCAGTTGGTTCATTCGGATATTGCTGGTCCATTTGACATTCAATCACTTGGAGGAAATAGGTATTATATCACCTTTATTGATGATTTCAGTAGGAAAGCTTGGGTGTATATAATCAAAGAAAAATCAGAAGCCCTTGACAAATTCAAGGAATTCAAAGCAATGGCGGAAAAGCAAAGCGGTTTCTATCTAAAGACACTCAGAACAGATAGAGGAGGAGAATATACTTCCA
>PYAF01005814.1:1834044-1844107 GCA_007407185.1 Glycine tomentella | reverse complement strand
TAAAGAAGTTCATTCATCATTTACATTATTAGTATTTTTTATAAAACGTATCAAATAATTTCAATGGTTAAGAAAGATAAAAATAAATAAATAAATAAAATGAATAACATAATAAAAATGATAAATAGTATTTCATAAAAATATTATAAAAAATACCATTACTTTTCCACAATTATTTATACAGCTTAAATTTAATTGTTATAAATATAATAAAGAATATGAGTATTATGAACACATTCTTTAGTATGATTCTTCAAACATTCTTCCTTGATGGATTAAAATTTATTAAAAATTACAAAATCAAGAGAGGAAGTCATTAACCATAATGTAGGATTCACCAAATTTTGTAATTTTTCATAAATTTTTGTCAATAATAGAGAATGTGTATGAATGAGGGTTTTTTTTTTTTTTTTTACAAAAGCAAACTCATATCATGTCATTATTATCAACTGAATCAATACAACATGGTATCAAATGATAAATGGATGGACTAGCATTTGCAATAGCAATCCCTGCTAGAGTATGAGTACTAACTACATTAGCTTGTTGCCTAATGAACTTAAATTAAAGTTCAAAAAATGAGAAAGAACATCTATGCCATTCTTTAAGATAAATAAGTGTGTTAGAAAGTGATCCTAACATTTCTCATCTATTTAATTATACATAAAAAAGGTTTAAAAAATGAAAAATGATGATATGAAAGTTTAGACAAATTAGGTGCTTAGAGAGATTTGAAGGTGATTAATGATCATTATAAATTTTTTGGTCCATTATGTTTTATGTTGTTTATTTTGATACATTAAATTTTAAAAGTTTCATTTTGATTTTTTATGTTTTTGAAAGTTTCATTTTGATCTTTTATATTTTCAAAAGTTTCATTTTAATATATTAAGTGTTACAAATTTTATTTTAGTTCTTTATATTTTCAAAAGTTTCATGTTGGTCATTTTTTTAAAATTTTCGTTGGCAAATATTAATGTCTTTGTTAACTTAAAAATTTTGAAATAATTAATTTAAAATAATGACAACTAAAATTTGTTATTATCTTTTCAAAATACATTCAACCAAGTACTTTCCTAACTTCTTTCATCTTCTTCTATAAATTCCATAACCAACACAATATAAGGAATGCAACCACAATCCACTCATATATATAGTATCAACATAATTATAACTTCATCAACAAACAAATCATATAACTAAACAATACCATTGCGTGTTAGAGTACCATCACATTCCCCTAACCACCACACCGCAATCCAATAACAACATAAATAAAAAATGTTAAATTCTAACAATAATGAGAACCTTCAAAGTTAACGCCAAGCTGCCAGATCAAGCAGAGAGTGCTTTCAAGGAACAAAGTTTTTTTTTTGGAAGAAACGTAAATGATTGTATTCCAAAAAAGAGATACATACAAATACACAGGGCATACCCCGGATAAACAAAAAGAAGTATTTCGATATACTTGCCAAAATAAGCAAATGAAATATGCTAGGGACAGGGAACCTAGCTACTACAAGTAAAGATTTGCTAATATAAGTGCATCAAATGTGACATTCTAAGAATTTGAAATTTGATCTTCTCAAGCAAATCATTAAAATTAAAAACCAGTCCATCAAAAAGAATGGCATTTCTGCAAAGCCATATATTATAGACAGCGGAAGCAATAGCAAGACAACGACGCTTACCTTTAACACCAGAAGCTGCACGTCTGTGAGTCATGCTATTGAAAGTTCCCTTCAATGAGATATTTTTTCCTGGAAAATCCATAGAGTCCCGGATTTCACTCCAAATTCTGACGGTGACCCTGCAGTTAAAAAACAGATGATCGTGGGACTCATTCTCCTGATGGCAGAAAGTGCACAATGAATCTCTATCTAGAAATGGGATACGATCCAGGGTGAGGAGCTTGTGGGAAGCTGCCAGCCACAAAACAAAAGACTCCTTAGGAGGGATACAAGTCTTCCACACTAGCCTGCTCCAAAAAACCTTTGGCCTGGAATTCCTAAAGAATTCATACGCTGCAGCCGCATCAAAGCCTGATGGCCTGATCCAAGATGAGAGTAGTTGCTGAGCCAGAAAAGAACCACCCTCTTTATCCACAATAATATCTCGAATGTAGCACAGCCTCTTCAAAAGGGGGGAATCTAATTTGCTGCACGTGTAAGTCCAGAACTGATTTCTCAGGTAAACATGATGCATCCACTTGACCCACATTGAATCTTTTTTACTAGCAACATCCCAAAGGGAACGGGCCAAGAGAGCATGATTCCAACTCCTAAGACAATGAAGACCAAGGCCACCTTCGTCCTTAGGGGAGCAAACCGTGGACCAAGCCACTAATGGCTTCTTATTCCCCGAATCAGATTTACCCCACAAAAAGTTTCTGCACATAGCATCAATCCTACTAGACACAGATATGGGCAGCGGGAACAAGCTCATCCAAAAGTTTACAATACCATGAATGACCGATCTAATCAGCTCAAGCCGGCCAGCGTAAGATAACGTCCTCCGGTTCCAATTTTGAATATAGTTCCCAATTTTAGACAAAAGGGGCGAATAATGACACACATTAAGCCTAGAAGCCATCAGGGGGATTCCCAAATATCTGATGGGAAACACCCCATCTTCAAAACCTGTGAGAGATCTAATTTCCTCCAAAGAAATAGTATCCACTCCAGCAGCGAACAAAGAGGATTTACCAGCACTTATGGATAATCCAGATATGCTGCAAAACTGCTGGATCCTGGCAAACAAAGTAGCAACCGAGGCAATGTCACCACGAGAGAAAAACATGAGATCATCTGCAAAAGCTAAATGAGTTATGTTCTGAACAGCACAGGCCGGATGATAATTAAATAGCATATTCTGTCTCAAAGCTTTGAGCTCACGGGAGAGGTATTCCAGGCAAATGACAAACAGGTATGGGGATAGGGGATCCCCCTGTCTAAGACCACGCTTTCCTTTGAAATGACCACAAACCGATCCATTGACAGAAATACTAAAAGAGGTGGTCGAGACACACTCCATGATCCAGTGAGAGAACTTCTCAGGAAACCCCAAACTGCGAAGCATCCAGGACAAGAATTTCCAAGATACCGAATCGTAAGCTTTGTGAAGGTCCACCTTGAGCATAACCCTCGGGGATACTCTCTTCCTAGAATATTTCCTCAAAAGCTCTTGAACCAAGAAAATATTATCGGCCATATTTCTTGATTTTATGAAAGCAGCCTGCGATGGGTCTATGATGGACTCAAGCACCGAAGCAAGCCTATTAGCAAGGACCTTAGCAATAATTTTGTAAATTATGTTGCAGCAAGAGATAGGACGGAAATTATTCACCCTGTTAGCCCCTTCACACTTAGGTATCAAGGCAATAACTGAATGATTTACCTGCTTGAGCAACCTGCCGGATGTGAAGAATTCATCCACAGCCCCAAAAATATCCTCACCAATAATATGCCAAGCTTTTTTGAAAAACAAAGCCCCATAACCATCAGGCCCTGGAGCTTTATTGTTATCCATGTGGGTAACTATATCCCAGACTTCTTCCCTGGAAATCGGCCGCACTAGATGATGGTGGTGTTCCTCAGCCACCAAAGGGCCCCTCGACACAACCTCTGTTGAAGGGGGAGAGGTATTCACTGATGTCCCAAGCAAGGATATGAAGCTGCTCTCGAATTCAGCTACCACCTCTTCCTCAGAACTTGTAAGCTGACCATTATCCTTATACACAGCAGCGATAAATCTTGCATTTCTATTCTTGTTAATCAGGGCATGGAAGAACTTGGAGCTTCTGTCCGCACTCACTAGATACTTATGCTTTGAAATCTGGGAAAGCATTCTGGACTCCGCCACTCTCAGGGAGCAAACTTTCTGTCTCAAACTACTGACCAATGCCTGGAGCTGAAGGCAATTAGGCCTTTGCTGGAGAAGTAAGAGGTTATTCTGGTATTCACTTTCAGCATCCTGCACCTTAACATCAAGTTGACTAAAATCTCTTTTAAACAGTTCCTTTAGATCATGTTTCATACCTTTAAGCTTCCGACAAACTTGATACATCTTACAACCAGTCACCTGTCTTTCCCAATGATGAGCAATCATAGGAATAAAATAAGAACTGTCAACTAAGGCATTCGGAAATCTAAAGGATAGATTCCTTTTGCCAATGGGAGGGGCTGTGTGCACTAATAAAGGTGCATGGTCAGAGACTGACTGTAAACTGGTCACCAAGGAATAAGAATGATGAAACTTAGATGTCCAGTCCAAATTACATAGCACTCTGTCCAGCTTGCTCCACACTTTACCATTTGTCCAAGTAAACGGCTGGCCACTATGGTTTAACTCATGAATTCCCAAATCCAAGCAACAATGGGAAAAGTCTCTCATTTCGTAATCAGAAACAGGGGAGCCATTTTTTTGATCCTCCGGGCTGAGCACACTGTTAAAATCCCCTAAGATGATCCACGGCCCTTGATAAACAGAATCAAACTCCTTGAGAGAATCCCATAATAGTCTCCTGTCAGTAATGGAATGCAGCCCATAGACAAAAGAAGCATGGAAAACATCTCCGGAAATACGGCAGATCAGCTTACAATGGATTACTTGAGGAGTTACCTCCAACACATGCAGGCTAAGTCGATCGTTCTTCCACAGAATAAAAATACGGCCAGCAGGGTGGGACTGAAAATTATCCAGAGAATTCCAATTAGAAAATCTTGCCTTCAGGGCTTTAGGCAAGGAAAAACTATCAAGTTTGGATTCCAAAACAGCCATGATATCAATATGTTTAGATTGCAGCCAATTCAGCATAGCAATTTGTTTGAGGGGCGTGCTGAAACCCCTAATGTTCCAGGAAGAAATTATCATGGATAATGATGGGAAGTACCCTCCCCAACAATTTTAGAAAGTAGACTCTTCTTCCCCATGATTTTCTTAGACATGTTCTCCTTAATCTTAGAAGTATCTGAAGACTTGATTCCTTTCTTCTTCTTTTTGGCCGTTATTGTAATAAACCCTTCTTCATCAGGTTGGTCCTCCTTGATATGTGATACCTGATTATTACCCATCATATATTCGAGCTGCAGGTCATCCTTATCATTCAACTCCACACTTCTCAAATCATAGTCTGTAGAGTTTTCTGTATCACTATGGATCTCCCACTCCCTTTGGGGGACAGGGTCAGCAATCTCCTTTTGTCTAGATACAACCACATCCTCAGTCTGAGGAACAGAAACATCATTAGACTGATTGAGTTTCAAAGGAGAACCTGACACAGCCTTAGACGCGTGTAAAACATCAGCAACATCACTCTTGGGCTGGTCAGATTTCAAAGAAGCACCTGAGGCAGCTTTAGATCCCTGTGTTCCGTCCCCAGCATCAACAACTTTTTTAGACTTCTCACCTTTATTCTGAATGGCTTTGTTGCAATTAGTCCCATCATGACCTATCATATTACAACTAGTACAATATCTAGGCAAATTCTCATATGCTATTTTCTGGACAAAAAGCCTTCCATTTGGTAAGAAAAACTCTACCTGGCTGACAAGGTCGCTGGATATATCAACTTCTACCAACACCCGAGCATATGCCATGGATCCAAAATCAGCAGTTATTTTATCCGTTCTTATCGGAGTACCAACTGGAGATAAAATTTTACTTAGAGCCATCGGAGACCAAAGCTGCAAGGGAAGGTTAATTAACTTCACCCAAACTGGAACCTTGCAAATTTTCTCCTTTCCAAAATCAAAGAATTCCGGCATCTTTTTTAGAAGCAAAGGCCTGTTGAAGACATAATAAGGACCACCATACAACACCTTCTCAAGACTTTCTTCGTTATCAAACTTGAAGATGAGCCAACGACTAGGGTGAACTAAGTATTGATATGGAACTTCCCATTTATTGCAAACATCCAACAAAGCCTTCTTTCCTGGAAACCTACCTGCAACATATCCTATTAGACTATGTCCACAGGCCTTTTGAAGAGGAACACAGTCTTCTTCGGATATTTGGAACTTTTGACCAACACATTTTGGGATATTGCTCAAAACATGACCTTCAGATGGAGCTCTGCTATTTTTGAATAAGCTAGACCAGGGGAGTTTAACATTATCCTGTCCCTTTTTCCCATCATCATTCCCATCATGCTCCTTGACCCTTTTTCCTGACTTAATACCTTCGTCATCCAGCTGCTGTTCTACCTCCATAGATTTCGAAAGTGAGTCTTCATCCCCAAGTGTAAAAGAAACACTTGAAGAATTTGTTTTAGAAGCCGCCACAGCCTTAGTATCTGTCAAGTGTGCATCAAAATTTGGATACTCAATCGAAACGTCCTCCAAACTATTACCCTCTTCTTCTTTTCCAGCCACAGACTCAAATACTTCAATAGGATCTGAAGCAGTGTCCTCATTGCCAAGAGTGATGGATTCAGAAACGGATTGTGTCCCGCTTTCAGACGAAACACCTTCAGATTTTTCCTTAGGCATTTTCACAAGCACCTGTTGTGCACGATTTTTGGATGCTTCAGCCTTAGCCATGGCTGTCGGCCCTCCCACCAAACCCATTCCTTTCTTTTTGATCTTAACCATACAGATATAAAGGCAGAATATAGAGAAATATTGAAGCTATAACAACTAAAATGAAACTCACCCCGGTGGAAAAGACCACTGGGTGCACCCAAGGAGGTGAGAAGATTCCAGCTGTCTTCACTCTAAATTTCTTTTCATGCTCGAAGAAATATAATTTTTTTTTTTTTTTACCTGCTAGAGAGATTCCGGAGTCTTCTGAAGCGCAAAAGTGAGGGTCTTAGTGGCTCGAAAGATGCAGATCTGAACAGGATCAAGGCAGTGATGGAGGAAGATGCAGAGTAGTGCAGTGGTGTGTGGTGCAGTGGTGGGCGGCGAGGTAGAAGAAGATGCAGGTGGTGCAGGTAAACAACTCTCTCTTTCTATCTGATAGTATGGTGCAGAGGAGGGCGGCGAGGTAGAGGATGATGCAGGTTCTTGTGATGGGGTGAAGGGGGTGGGGTGTTGGGTCACGGTGAGGGGGTTGGTCACGGTGAGTGGGTGGCTGGATCTCCGAGAAAGGAAGCGTGGATCTGAACAAGTGAACCGTGACCGTGCTTCTCAGTTCTCACTTCCTCCACGAGACCACGACTCCTCCAAGTTCCAGCTTTTCAAGATTCAAGAAGTACCCAAGCAACTGAAGTAAGGTTGCTAAGAAGGACTCCGTGAAGAAGACGACTAAGAAGAAGGACCCACGCGCTACCAGGCTGGAAGAAGATCGAACGCCGGACGGAAAGCGAAACTGAACGCCGGACCAGAAGCCACAGGCCCACACCTCACACAAAACCCCAACAATTAAAAATCCAATAAAACTCAAATCCGATAAGCTTTCAATCCCTAGAGATAAAAGAAATCGAAAGATGCGCTCCAGGATCCATGAATCGTGTTTTGTAGAAACAGATCTGAGATTGGAATATACAAGTACTGTTCATAAACGACTATCTCTCACTCTCTCTCTCTCACTCTCTCTTTCTCTCACTATCTCTGCTTATTTTTATGCTTATTTTTATGCTTAGTACTATAGTAGTAAGTAGAGGTAAACTTCATTAGGTATTGGACTCAACAAAATCAGTCACTTAATAGGACTTCTCACATTGGTCCGTGGCAAAGAAAAAGCAAACCAGACAGAAACTGGACATGCTATTAAACACGGGGTACCTCCCGGGCTTTCAATTTCTATTCCATAATAAGCCCTACCTACTAGTATAGTATTTTAAATTTTTCAAGTTTTAATCTCACTATTTAAATTAATTAAATTAAAAAACATAAAAAATAAAAATTTCAAAATCATAAAATGACCAAAATAAAATTTTAAACTTTAACATATTAAAATAAAACTTTTAAAATTTAATACATAAAAAAAAACACTAAAATTACATTTAGCCTACTGCAATGGTTGTAATTATCCAAGTCCAACTCATAATTTTGTCCTTATCCAAGTCCAACTCAACCTCTCACGTCTTTGTTTGTTTACTGTTTTGTTTCCCTCCCTAATCCAATCCAACAACACTCTCATCGCCAAAATAAACCATTCTCATTCGTAACATCCATTTTCCTCGCAGCTGCAAGCAAGTCCTTGATTTCCCATGGCTATGCATAAGTTTCTTCAAAGGGGTCGTCGATTCTTCAATCCTCGACCGCAACTTGTTACCGCTTTCTCAGGTTCTGCTGCTTCTCACGCATTTCCCTCTCATGGGGTTGAATCTCCTCATGTTCGGTAATTCTTCCGGTTACTCGTTTCCTTGTGTTTTCTATGTATTGCTGGTCTACGCGGAAATTGTTTCACGAATGATCCTCTGATTGGAAGATCAATTTTTTGAGATAATTGCTTGGAGTGAATTGGAATGAGTTTGCTCTTCTCTGGATTTATTTTTGGAAGTGAAACCAATTGATTGATTATTGTTTTCGGTTTAATTGAATTCTTATTCAGCTGAACTTGAATGTTGTTTTGTTTGGATGGTGAACGCATGCATAGTTCATTCCAGAAGTTGAATTGATGGTTTATTTAGGTGCTGCTGAACAGGGATAGTGAGGATGCACACAGGAAAATTTAGCTTATATTGGCCTATATTAAGTTATGCTGTAATTTGATGTAAAAAAGAATAAGTTATGCTGTAATTTGAAGATTTTTCTAGGTTGAAGTGGGATGGGTTGGTTATTTTGTGAATTTTCGCTAGGTTTGGAGTAAAACCACTCAGATGATGAACTATATGTGTGATCGTCTTTTTCTGCATGTTTATGAGTGTTATGAACGTTGACATATGTGTGGTATTTGGTCACTAGGTAACATACAAATTGATGGGTAGAAGGGGACAAGTTGTATCTTTATGCATGACTTATGTTTGGGAATGATAATGGTATAATGGAATATATACTGCAGAAGGAAATGTTAATGTTGATAAATTAGTGTTTGGGAGAAGTGTAATTGTGTATGTATGCACTGCAGAAAGACTCTAATATAATTATGTATTGTTCAGTTTTACACTTTTACTCCTTGTTGATTTAATTAATTATGAAAGTTTGTTAAATTTTTTTAAGGAAGTAGGCCATTACTTTAAACAATGTTCTTTACTTTTCCAATCTTGAATGCATCAGGGAAATTACTAACACAAGAGAAGTTAAGAATGAATTTGACAAATACCATGTAAAGGGTTTATCTCGATGCCTGAACTGGACTTCAAGGTTAAATGCCAATAGTCAAGCATCCTGCTACGTGGTAAATCGTCATTTTGCATCTGATTGCCATGATATACGCTCAAAGGAGTTCTCAAGTAAGGTGCAGTTGATCTTAAGGATACCATTTTTCCTGTTTGTTATGTATTTTAACTTGAATATGTTGTTAAGCAATGAAGATAATGCATGCTTAACTTAATACATAATTATAGCTGTCATGTTGAGCCTATAATTTACATTTCATGAAAAAAACAAGTCTATTATTTTTCATTTTGATTTCATACATTCAACACTACTGAAAGTAATAGGATGTTTTGGTAATTTTGTCTAGTTGAGCATTTCATTTCTTCTTGAACATTTTTTATTCTGATGATCTCTTTCTTGGAGAATTTATGGCTAACAATACATAAAATGCTTCAGCTTCTTACAAGTATTCCAGACTATGTAAAGATAGTGGAGGTTGGTGCAAGGGATGGATTACAAAATGAGAAGTCCATTATTCCTACTGATGTAAAAGTTGAGTTAATAAAACTACTAGTTTCTTCTGGGTTGTCAGTTGTTGAGGCAACAAGTTTTGTCTCACCAAAATGGGTACCCCAGGTAAGAGTATATCTATTCTTTATAGAAATAATCAATCATTGGTGATTTTCCCCTTAATAGTCATATTCTGGCACATTCTTTTGACCATATTTACATTCTATTTATTACATCTTATATGGCCTGTTATTTGACAATTTAATGTAGCCAGAGATATTTGATTAATCTTCTTGTATTTCTCTGATAATTTTGTTCTTTGCCCCGGGGGGGGGGGGGGGGGGGGGGGG
>PYAF01005814.1:1821542-1833944 GCA_007407185.1 Glycine tomentella | reverse complement strand
GGGGGGGGGGGGGGGGGGGGGGGGGGGGGGGGGGGGGGGGGGGTTATAAGGAATAATGATTCAGCCTTTTCTTTGCTTGACATATGAAGCATTCTACAATTTTTCTGCGTAAGGTTGTTGGAAAATGAGTGATCATGAAGGTCCATGGCATTAGTTAGTAGCTTAGCTTCTATCAGCTTAAGGAGGGCAGTAATAAGTTTTTGAATAAATTTATGAATATAAATTATAAAGTAGGGAAATAAGTGTCTCTCTTTTGTTAATGAGTGTTGTCCAAGTACTGGCTATTTCCTAATGAGTGATGTTTCCATGAAAATGTGTTTTTTCTGATTTTCTGTCTGTTTAAGTTCATGTTTGAGCATTGGTTCTTCAACATCTCAGAGAATGTCAATAAAATTCACATTTTTAGTTACAATGAGCTATTGATTAGCTGGTCCATGAATAGTAAAATGTGCACTTGTAGATAGCAAGACTTGATGTTGGGTTATATGGCCTGCTTCATACATGCAAAAGAAACTTTACTGGGTATTGTTGTCATCGTTATACTCGAATATAATCATGATATGAATGTTTGAACTTTTAGTAATTACTGACTTGTTTTTGGAAAGCTTGGAGAAATTATCAATTTTTCTTCAAAAAAGATTGACCAACTGCACATTCATTCAAACTGATTATTTCAGCTACATAATTGACTAATTGTAGGACAAGGAAAAATGTTGATTCTCCAAACATTTTGCATTCATATGAGGAAATATCTTACAAAGTCACATTTTCTTTAATATTTTGAATTGCCCGATTCACCATTCAAATTGCACAATTCAATACAATATGACAAGCTAGCATTTTGTATCAGTATCATGTGATAAATAGCAGATACCTTTGAGTTGTGTGGCACATGCATGAATTGTTACAATTCCATATCACTAATATAAATTGCTTGATTTAGCAATTTGTTTTTTTTTTTTCTTTTCTTTTCTTTTTTCCTTTTCTTGGACCAATTCTCAAATAATAAAATGAAGAGTCAGAAAAGCTTAAATGATTAAATTGAAAAGGACTTGAAGGAGTGCTAAACCACCCTATTTGATTATCACATTGCTCTGTTTTTCATCCTTATGGATTAGGGTTTCACTTTCACATATTCACTCTCTCACTCATAGTCTTATGACTCTATGCAACCTATATGGTTGTTCCATTGCTTTGTTTTCATTGTTTTGAAAAAGAAGTTTCATATGGTCACTCGTTTACTTTATGTGCACCTGGGGGATACACTGAATTGTGACTTATGAGTTCACTTGGTTATTTATGTATCATGGGCTATTTTATTATTTAGCTTGCATACAAGTTAATATCAAGACTCAGTTGTGACTTATGATTTGTGTTGTGACTTGTGAGATTTTGATAAGAACTGGACCAGCAAGGAGATAAAGACTGAGTATTTTTATTGAATGGGCTCTTCCAATTCCTAGTTCCAGAACCAGTGATTTTCGAGGAATCACTAGCTTCCTACAATACATTCACACCCTTCCCCAAACTCCCTAACAACCTATTTATATTTCCCCCTCTTACTGCTAACTAACAGTTAGTTATAACTATTAGTTATACTAACTAACAATTTTTCTAGAGTACCCACTTCCCCATCTTCTATTCCTATGAGATTTATGGTTAAGTTGTTTGCATTTCCTGGTTTAAAATGGTTACATTGTGATTTATGATTCACAATTCATTGTGTTTTTAATCAAGCCATTTTTATATAATTCATTTCAAGCTATTTTACGTTGTGTTTCTGAATCTTATGGTTCTATAAAATTTGTGATTCACAATTCAAAAATTATTTGGGCAATTCATGATTTCAATCACAATTACTTGATGTTTTCCACTTCAATTCATCACATGGTCTATGGCCTACAGTTGAAGTGTTGGTCAAGATATCTGTTGTGCTTTCAAAATTGTGTTTCAACTTCACACTTTTTTTTTACTGAATGTTTAATGAAGAATGGGATCCCCTGACCAACTATTTTTAACTGAATCCAGTTGGCAGATGCAAAGGATGTACTGGCAGCAATTCAAAATGTTGAAGGTGCTAGGTTTCCTGTCTTGACTCCAAACATTAAAGTAAGAATTATATTGAATGGTAAAAATATGAATTTTTAAGAATATGTGGATGGACATGGTTATCTGAGCCCTTTCTTCCAGGGTTTTGAGGCAGCTGTTGCTGCTGGAGCTAAAGAAGTGGCTGTTTTTCCTGCAGCTTCTGAATCATTCTCAAAAGCAAATCTGAATTCTGGTATTGAGGATAATCTTGCTCGTTGCCGCGATATTGCTTCAGCTGCTAGAAGCCTCTCGATCCCAGTTCGTGGGTATAACTTTCAGTTCACACTTGTCCATCTCTACAGTAAATAATGGATAAATTTTTGTGTTTTCTGAAATTTTATGTGTATATACTTCTAGTTTAAACAGAAAGGATTATTGATATATATGGCCAATTTCTTTTATTGGACACATCCTGATTTGAAGACAAGAAGGGACTTAAAATTAAAATTTTAATAATAATCTTGAAGCATCAGTTGTTGGCTATCTATTTTTCCACTTTGACCTGGATTTATATGACTGCTTAATGGTTTGGTGATGTAGATCTATTAGTGGAAAAATAACCCTGGAGCTGAAATATATTGGCATGTTGACAGATTCATTTAGCTGTAGGATTTATAATGTTTTAGTGGCCTCAGGTAAAACGATAGGCATTAATTTCTATTTAATTTGAAATTGAAATAGATGCTGATTTATTTTGTTTATGACAATATTTGATGGGTATTCTCATCATCAGATTGTTGTCAACCATCTCCATATTGAACTTACATTTGATTGGATGAGGTCATAGATTGAAAGATGATTTTGAGTAGAGAGATGGTTTTGCAGATAGTAAAATGTGTCCTAGACTCCTAGTTGTCCTTACTAGAATCTACTATCTTTTCCTTAAAATTATATGAATAATCTTCAAGTAGTATTTTGTTAACCTTCACTTTAAATTTCAAATTCATATATTAAATTATATATGATCAGTCGTGTGACTGATTGCATACTTCAGATATATATCATGTGTTGTTGGATGTCCTCTGGAAGGAAATATTGCTCCAGCAAAAGTTGCATATGTGGCAAAATCGCTTTATGAGATGGGTTGCTCAGAGATTTCACTGGGGGATACAATCGGTGTTGGCACACCTGGTAATGTTTCTTTCATTTTTTTTTTTCTTTCATTAGCTGTCTCATGTTTTGCAAAGCCATTTTGGCTTTGGCTGCAGTGCTGGTGTATCTATCTCATTTGTTAAAAGGCTATGGATCTTGTTGATCTGACTGACTCGTTAATTATATTGTAATGTTGTTTCAACTGTGCATATAGAGGATCCTGATTATTAAAAACAATTCTTAGTTCCGTGAGGTCGTTGTATGTTTCCTAAAAATAGTTACTTTTTTTTTTTTATTTGAATTGAGGATGTGGTATTTTCTAAATGATATATGAGTATCTAAGGAGATTGAGGTCTTTGAAGTTTGAACTGATAAAAAGCACTTGTCTCTCTAGAAAAGCCGTTTTCTTTATTAAATCTTGTTACCTTAATGGAAGTTTCCTATCAGCTTTTGTTATAAACAACACAGAACAGAAGATTAACTGATTGTTTGTTGTCAAAATATGTACAGTAAAGCATTGTTTAATGAGTTCTTGCATATTATCTAATATACTTCTCTTTTATGGTCCTATACTGACAGATTTGGTTTATCATATTTTCAGAGTTTTGACTTTATCTTTTACTCATATTTACAGGTACTGTCATTTCGATGCTTGAAGCTGTTCTTGATGTTGTTCCAACTGACATACTTGCTGTCCACTTTCATGATACTTATGGTCAGGCACTTTCAAATATTTTAATTTCACTTCAGGTAAATAACTCTTTTGGATGGTGTTGGAACATGGAATAACCTGTATGCTTAGGACTGTTTCTTTGTTTTTATAATCCCCTCACAATCACCGGATTGATTACTTCTTCTAAGCAAGATAATATTGTCTTTGCAGTATAAAATATAACTTTTTCATACTTCATGCATAAACATGGAAATGCATGTACAACTATCTTGTCACAGCCTGGTAGAAAGAACTGAAAATTCACCACTGTTGTGTATGTTTCAGAAACAATTCCTACTTGGTTAAATCTGGTCATTTATTTTATAGATGGGGATCAGCACAGTGGATTCATCTGTTTCTGGTCTTGGAGGTTGTCCATATGCTAAGGGTGCAACTGGGAATGTAGCCACTGAGGATGTCATTTACATGCTGAATGGACTTGGAGTGAAAACAAATGTGGACCTTGGAAAGCTTATGCTTGCTGGGGATTTCATCAGCAAGCATTTAGGACGTGCATCTGGTTCAAAAGCAGCAACTGCTTTGAGTAAAGTTACAAGTCATGCCTCCAAACTATGAGTTACTAAAGCTAGTCATGCACCTGCATCAGAGGCAGATTGTTTGCCCACTGTAGAATAAGTATTTATGTTGGTGTTCCCTGTCCCGTGGGCCCTGGCTATAGAAAAGAGAGAGCCAGCAAACACAAATGTAATGCTGTTCACTTCTGCTTGTGTTGAGTCAGTTTAGTCGCTTTGATTATTGAGAGACATCACATGTTGAACATGTACTCCGGAACACACTTGTAAAATTGCATAGAATGTCCAAGTTCAACAATTTGTCATCTTTGACACATTTGCTATAATTAAGTAGTTGAAAAAATCACTATTTTTTCATTTTTGGTTTGACCTTACCCTTTCCTTCGCGAGTTTTTTGGATACAGAAGTGGCTGTCATCCAAATTTTATTTTCTTATATCCAAGATTTGGAAGCTTCTAATGAAGCTTAGTTGGCACTTTGTTACAATGAACTGAAGTGAACTTTATACTATCCAATTTACTGTATGAGATAACGTTATAAATGTATATGTTCCTAGTTGTGGCAGTTGGTTATAGCATGTTGCACCAAAGAATTATCCTTATCCTTTGTTACTGTGGTGCTCGGTAAATTGTTTCTTCCTTTCTGTGAGTCTGCTTTTTACTAGTGTGTGGTAAAGTGTTTTACATTACTCTCTCCGTTTATAAGACTCTTTTAATTAATTATATTAAATCTATTAATTAATTGTATTATCGTTTCTAAATTACAATTTTTTTTATCTTTTTATCCATTTAATTGTTTTTCATTAATGTTTGGAGACAAAATAATCAAGTAAAAATATGTAAAAAAAAATAATTAATATATTTAAAAGTTAAAAAAACATCTTATAAAATAAGACATACAATTTTTTTAAAAAGGTCTTAGGTATTGAGGGAGTATATTGATACTGATATTGATGTCATCTGTACACCTTACTTCTCGAGCACATAAAGAATCTCATTAACACAACTAGAGCTACTCACAAGCAAAGTACTAAAATTAGTTACAAACTAGAAAGCTGAATATCCCATATCCCATGTCTGTCTGAAACAATCTTAGCCCTCACACCCTGCTTTTAAGCAATCGTTTTACAACTGACACAGTAATATCCCTTTAAGAGAGATGTTTTGTTCTGTGTTGTCTGCTTCCTCCCTTGATTTTCTCCCGAACAAAGGATCTGTGCACTGTGACAACTGAAAAATTATTAGTAGTTGAGAGTTGTTGATGGCATAAGTCAGGCAGTTATTGCACTTTTACATTAACTTCAATTTCAATCTATGCTGTTTCATTAAAACCTCCTTTAAATGCACTGAGGAGTTTGTCTCCTTGGTATGTTTGACTTGGTTGAATATCACCCTCTCAAACGTACATGGTGAAAAACTATCTGGTGAAAGACAATACCCGATCCAATTGGTAATTAGAAAAAGGGAGTTGCCAGGTCATTAGAGAAATTTAAGGGTTTTGGTACAATTATTATTTGGGACTCATAGTTCAATGAGTTTGAACATTTTAGGAAAATATATTTATCATAAATAGAAAAGATGGCCAAAATAGTTTCTCATCAACAGTACCAAAATCAATAAATTTGATTCATAGAATTAGAAATATTTATTTCACAAAAGGGGAAAATATAACAATTTTAATGTTACTTTGTATGTTATGCCTTCATATTTTAGTTCATATTTAGAGTTATGAAAATTGATCGGAATTTATGACTCAACCTAATGGTTCAATAGGTTGAATTAGGTGATTATCAAATTAAAAGCTAAAAAATAATTAAACTAATTTGATCTGACACAATAGATTTATTTGGATCTATTTAATCTTATATTTTTTCTTTTAAAATTCATATAAATTTAGACAAAAAATAGGACCAATTTGACTCGATTTGGTGAACCAACAAAATTCATATAAAAATGGGACCAAACTAGGTCAATCCACTTTTACGTTTTTACTTACTAACTTTAGATCAAATTGACTCATTTTGATCAACTCTAGTTATATTAAATCTCTAACACATCTTATGAGAGAATGAGATTATTAAGTTCTAGATAATTTGATCAAATAAACACTAATAGCATATCATGAATCAATAATCTCATAGTTTAAACTGTTAGATGTTAGATAAGGACACATGAATTACTTGATGTTACATCCCTTAAAAATTGAATCACCATTTTCTAGTGTTATCGCAGGCTTTGGCTAGGCTAAAATCTTTCTGGGTCTTGCTTTATAATCTTTTTACGAAAACATAAAAGGCTCACTCAGAGATTGCAATTCTAATTCACAAGTGATTTTTCTTTTAAAATAACTATCCCAAACTCGTATACACAGCACTCACATAAATAAAAGTATTGTATTATTTTGGTCAAAATAATATTATTTTAGTGTAACAATGGACAGTCTATGTCCGTATATCAAACTGTTTGTAGTACTACCTTCTTTTTAAATGGTCAGAGCCCACGGATCCGATCTAAGGAAAACTAGGAACTTTCCTTAATGAATTCATGGTAACTTTAATTTCACCATCATTATCTTTATAATTTTACTAACCATTATCTTTAGGGCATTAATTAAAAAAAATTTAAAATATTTATTATGTAAAACATAAAATAATTATGAGAAACATAATTTTACGTATCTTAATAAAAAAAAATCTTCTTTAATTTTTAACTAATATCTTAAAATACTAAATTAGCATTTACCTAATCATTATATATTTCCATTGAGTAAACCTTGATATCACAAATTAAGCAGTTGTACCTAATTCTCCCCCGTTTTCCATATTCTATTACATGAAGCTTAATTGTAAGGAATAAATTTCTTCTGCATATATTATATAGGTGTCCAAGCACTTTCCTGTCTCCAGCAACAAATCCAGCATGCAAATGCCATATGGAGAAATTAAAGATATCATTACTATATTTGTGATATAGACAATGGACCCTCCTTTCCTCTCTCTTGCCAGTGCATTGGGTAAAAATGGCTAGTCTAAATTTTCTCTATCCTAGTTCCACTACTACTACTACTAGCATTGCAAATCTTTGCTCTAGTGTGTCCTAGTTGTCCTGAAATGAGTCTTTTTCTTACCCAACTTGCCCTATAAAAATGAGAGTGAAATTGAGCTCTAGATTCAAATGAAATGAAAAGAAAAAATCTCTTGTCCTCTCCATAAGTGCCATTAATGCTTGCTGCTTCCATTTCATTAAAGATACTCAAATGAGTCTCTCTGAACGTGGAACCTTACTTTAAATGCCAGCCTTGTCGTGTGCATTTATGCTTACTGTGACATTCTGTTGCCCGGAAAATGACTTGACATGCTCTTGAGGTGATCTAATAATATATTGCCTTGCTGAGAGATTTGTGTTTTTCTTTCTTCTTTTTTTATTTTTCATGCACACTACTCGTTAGCAATGTTTAACAAAATTGTCATTTTTTTTTTCTCTAAGTTTCAAGACATGGCAATCGGGCAGGGTGCGGATGGGAATTTCCTCTCTAACCCTTGATCTCGACTCCCCAACATATTCCCTATACCCGTCTCTAATATCTGATTATTGAAATTTATTATTTCGTCTTCATATCCCTTAGGTATTGGATATCTCTATTCCCAATTCAAATTTGTAAATTAGTTTTTTTATTAAAAAAGTTATATTGAAAAACTGATTTTAAAAAAAGTAAATAAATTATTACACAAACATTTCAAATATTGTTCTTGTACTATGCATTCATTTTAGGATATGATCCAGGTCCTATGTGTCTATATGTGCCAATGTTATATATGTAACGTATATAATTATAGATTTTTCGAACGAGGGTATGTTTAAAAGGATGATGTGTTAATTAATTTAACGTCACAATATTATTGATTTGAAAATTCTATAACATCAATTTTATTATTTCAACAACTTGACGCATGCATAGATTTTAATTTATTAAGACTCTAGATTTTAAAATGCGTACATGCATGTATTTAATTTATCATAATTTCAATAATTATTTTTTTAATGAAAAATATGCATATGTTATATCTTTTTATTTAATTTTAATATTTTATAAAAAAAGGTAACTATATTTAACATTTGAAAATATTAAAAAAATAATCAATATTTTTTTATTTTTTATTTATTTGGTATTAGTGCATTTAGAACCTTAAACTCTCAAGTGATACTCTAAGGTGTCTTTACAATTTTTGGTCTTTTGATCCAATTATAGGAATAATCCTCTTATAGGATTTAGTCATATTTAAAACTTATCATCCCTTCTCAAAAGTATATTTTTACCAGAATTAAACATAAATTATCATTCATAAATTTAATGTGTTGTAATTTGTAAATTACACTGATTGAATTTAATATTTTTTTTAACTACTACAGTCGATTAAAATAGTTACCGCTTTCAACAATTTGCTGCTCGAAATTGACAGCGGCTTTATTTTAAATGTGCATTAAATGTCAAATTTGGCTGTTTGTGGAGTCTCCATAATTCTGATGCAATTGGAGCCAAAGTGAAATTGTTCACACTGCGCAAAAACAGAGTTTGAATGATGAAAGACAAAATATCCACTCTCAAAATAATTGTAGGCTCTGTACCCTAAAAAATTATTCTATCTTCTACAATATGGCAAGAAGCCAAGAAGGATGTCCTTAAAATGAAAACCCTATCACTATTAATTATTGCACTAAAGGTGATTAATTTAAGGTTAAACTCTGATTAAAATGTTTTAAACATTAATTACAAAGGAAAATTGTTTTAGATTATGGATAGCTAATGAAATTAATGGTGAAACTTAAACAAGTTGAACATGATTAATGTATATATAACCAAATAAAAATTAAGGACTAGTTGAGCCGTAAATATTCACATATGTATGCATTAATTAAATTTATAATTAACTAAGCATGAATTTTATTGTTTCTCTTCCAGTGAGTGGATATATGGTTGGCATAGGCAGATTTTTTTTAAAAAAAAAATATGAAACTTACGTGGGGCCTGGCTCATAATCACGAAAGAGAAATTAAGATGATTGGACGGCTATGGACATTTGATTCTTGCTCAGCTTCATGATTAAAAGTGTTATTGTAGGTTGAAAATTTTTATGCAGATCCATGGCTCAGAATTCATCTCATCACACGGTCGATTTCACAAGAATCACTGTATATAGGACATTAGGACACCTTTAATTTTTTTAACTTTATCGATGAAATTATTTGTTGACAAATTTTCAGGCCCCAATAATGCACATATATATCTACATATTGCCACAAACCTGAGTACTTTGTGAAATTAAGTTTTAATTTTTAGCTGCAGGTAAACTTTATGGTGGTACGTACCAAACCAGCTAGTAGAACTGTACATATTCTGGTCATGTAGATCGTTGAATAATTAAGATAAATGTAGTGGTTCAACTGTAAACTTTAATTTGTTAGTGTATTTATAAAACAAAAAATTTAGCGAAGACAAAAAAAACGGATCAAACTTTGCAGTCACCAGTGAAATGGGCATTTTAGCAAATAGGGTCAAATTTAAAATAAACTTGTTAGCATTATTCCACATAGAAAAATCAAAGTTATAAAAACAAAGACAAACATATAAACTTATGAATAATTGTAATAACGAAAATTTTTGCTTTTTTTCTTTCTTTTGGAAGAAATTAATTATTTTCGCTCCAGTATAGAAAATTGAATCAAATTAATAAGGGTTTTGATTACAATGCAATAAATGTACGTAAATAATAAAGTTACTATCACAATATTCATTACTAAATAGTGTATTATTATTGTCATTTACATGCGGGCTAGCCAGCCATACACACTTTCTTCTGTAAGCCAGCAAGACCTTATCTAAATATAGAAAACCTGATGATGTCTGTGATGAGAATCCTGAAGCATGCAAACAAATTAACACATTTATCATCATGGCGTTACCTTACCCTTACCTAACCAAAAGCACTTCAATATTCGCTCCAACTACAAGGCAAAAAAATTAATAGTTTTCATATATCTGAAAACTACTCATCATCGTCATCATCCTATATACGATATATCTTCAAAAATAGTTTTAACTATATTCTCGCATCATCACAATATAATCTCAAACCTAAGAATTTTTCATATACATCTGTACTGAACTTAATTACCGGGGAGGAAAAGACTTATAAAGCACCAAAAATGCTTTCAAAATGTAATAATAATATAAAGAAAAAGAAAAGGAGAAAAAGAGAAAATTAAGAAACCTAGGCTTTGATTTGAGGACACGAAACATTGTGGATATGTCTCTTCAGGTAACTAACTTATCTGTTGTGTAGAGGATTAGGTCCTGTGTACACTTTCCTTTTGTCTGCACCAAAAACTTGGTCTCCATCTTTTTGTGCATTGTTTCCTTGAAGGCCAGCACCATGGAAGTTATTAGAGGCTTTGAATTTGAACTCATCAGAAGAAGAACCACCTTTGAGTCTGTCAAATCTGGTTTTTCTTGCTGCTGCGTGACATGGGGTGGTGCTCAATAACAAGAGCAGAAGAAAGAGGATAACACAACTCATTTTTTGTTGGTTGTTTCTCTTTACACAAATCATCGCATAGGGGGAATGTGGTGCTACTACACTACACACTTGTGCTTTTGGTTTTGCTATTTTATGTGTGGAAGAGAGATGAAAATGAAACTAAATAACCACCTTTTGGTTGTGGTTATGTTATCAAGAAAAGAAAAAGAAGCCTTTTGGTTTTGTGTAGGAGCCTAGGAGTTTGAAGAGTAGGAAAGTCAATGCAAGGAGAGAGCCAACATAACATGCATAGAACTTGCTGCCAGTCTCCTTAGTATATAGAAAAATGTTTGGTACAGATTTCAGAGCCAAGTTTTTTGTTTTTGCTGAGAAAGAATTAAAGTGGGAAACACTAAAACTCTAGTCTCTAGGCAAAGACAAACACAACACCACAGCACAGTTCAGTGAGAGAAACTAATACAACTAATAGCAAGAGAGAGAGAGAGAGTTGGCTTGGTGGTGTTGAATACTGCGAGTAGAAGAGGGAGTGAGTAAGAGAAGAATGAAAGACGGAGAGAGATATGGGGTTCTGAGTTTCTTAAACTGAGACTCATGTGAGATGAATCATTTTGTTAATCTACTTTTTCAAGAGTTCAGCTAAATATAAATATATATATATATATGAGAGAGATCATTTTATACCGGTGTAAAACTTTTTAGATCATTTTATACCGGTGTAAAACTTTTTACACCATTCAATAACCTTTTACAGGATAAGTATTTTACAAAATCCACCGTTAGATTGAAAACTTATATCATGTAGATCACATGTCTCAAATTTCACAAAAATTCGAAATCATTTGGAATGTAATCAAATAGTCTCAATTTTTACATATTTTAGAAGTAAGTATACCGTTAATTTTTATATATATCAATTAGGTTTCAAATGATTTCGGATTTTTGTAAAATTTGATACATGTGATGTACATGATATAAGCTTTCAATCTAACGGTGGATTTTGTAAAATACTTATCCAATAAAAAGTTATTGAATAGTGTAATATATATATATATATATCACACTTGTTCATATCGGCTGAGTTTTTACTATTATTGAAATATTATGAGTGAAACGTACTCTTATTATAAGACATTTGGATATCAATCATATAGATTAATAAAAATAATTAATTCAATTGATTTTTTTAAAAAAATATTATTAATGTTCTAATTTTGCTTTTATTAGTAATCATTAAATTATTATACACTACTACATAAAAAGGCTTTAAAGACGGTTATTATACCCCTACGAAGACGGTTCTTGAACCGTCTTTGAAGCGAGCGACGTTGAAAGGTCGGATCTACGAAGACGGTTCTTGAACCGTCTTAGAAACTTTTTTTTTTTTTTTCTGAGAGCACCTTCTAAGACGGTTATTCTGTACAACCGTCTTAGAATGTCTGCTT
>PYAF01005814.1:1786987-1805473 GCA_007407185.1 Glycine tomentella | reverse complement strand
CACATATACATATAATCATTCAATCACAGCAGTCATGCATCATCATCAATGTACAGCAATACACAAACATCTGCCAATATCAGTGTACACTCATGGTATACATAATCATCATCATTATCCCGCGGAGGCTACATCTATGTATATAGGATCATCTCCTCTCACGGAGGCTACATCTATATACTAGGAACATCTCCTGGCAAGATCTCATACATCTGTCAGAGGCTACATCCAAATATGTAGGATCATCTCCTCTTAGGGAGGCTACATCTACATAAAGGAATCATCTCTGCATCATGAGGCTACATATGCAAATATAGGATCATCTCCACCGAATGAGGCTACATCTATATTGCAGGATCATCTCATTTCTCATCTCAATACAATTGCCTGAGGAGACTACATCTGTAGGTATAGGATCATCTCCTCGTAGGAGGCTACATCTATATCACAGGAACATCTCACATCAGGACTTACTCAATCACATGTCATCTATCCTATTACAATAGGATTCTATTCATCACAGCATGCATATTCAAGTTTCATATTCAATCAAGCAATTCACAGTCATACATATCAATCCCCTATTACAGGGTTCAATTCACATCAATCTCCCTCTCACAAGGAGTCAGCACATCATACAGCGTTCATATACATGCATACAAGCATATCAAAACCATCACCACACTAGGTGAATGGTGGAACACAGTAAAGGATACACAAGCAAGGATCAAGAGCTTACCTGTTCTTAATAAATTACCGGTTCTCCCGGCCTTGTGGTCAAAACCACCAGAGCTATCCAGCTCACTTCCTACATAAGCACAAACACATATATATAATCACGGTTTCACCGATTATTTGACCTTATGAATAACTTTTGTAAATGTACTTAATTTATTTCAGGCCATAACATCTCTCAATCTACACACACTTCTCCCTTCTTAGAGCCAACCTCAACTTCAACATAATTTTAATTTCAACATACCACATGGCTCAGAACAACATCCTGACTACATTCCCTAAAGAACCTAAGCCTAATATCAGCCCTATCAATACTTGGTTACTATTCATCAACTGTCAACTTCATAATTAAAACGGTAAAACTTAGGTTTCTTACCTTAAAACAGTCGTGGATAGCTAGAGAATCACTTCTCCAAGCTTCAACGTCCGTGAATCACTTCCCTTTCCTTCCAAATCTAAGATTTTGTGAAACTGGCTGTAGTACAGTAGGAGGAACCACAATTTCTGCAAAATTTTCCGCAGCTTCCGCATATTTATAGACTGCTACAGTAACTGCTACAGTAACAGTAACCCGGTCCGTGATGCTACAGTAACCCGGTCCGTGAAGCTACAGTCTGCTACAGTAACCCGGTCCGTGAAGCTACAGTTACAGTAATTACTAACTGCACCCAGCAATTACTAACTTCACTTGCTACAGTAATCGTCCGTGAAGCTACAGTTACAGTAATTACTAACTGCACCCAGCAATTACTAACTTCACCTGCTACAGTAACCCAGTCCGTGAAGCTACAGTTACAGTAATTACTAACTGCACCCAGCAATTACTAATTTCACCTGCTACAGTAACCGTCCGTGAAGCTACAGTAACAGTAATTACTAACTGCTCCCAGCAATTACTAACTTCATCTGCTACAGTACCGTCCGTGAAGCTACAGTAACTGCTACAGTAACAGAAATTACTAACTGCACCCAGCAATTACTAACTTCACCTGCTACAGTACTACTACAGTAACAGTAATTACTAACTGCACTCCGCCTCTCAACAAAGACCAAACCGTCCTTTCATAAATCCATTTATTTTACACAAATATTACCCAAAATACCTTACTTAAAATTTTGTGATATTACACTTTTCACCCCTTTCTTTTTCCCCTAACAATTCATTTTCCCATTTTTGAAGGTCTATAATTTAAGTAGAGTTGTACACCTGATTCTGTTTTATGAGAATAAAATTACTTACAAGATTAAACACGTAATCATTTTACTGTTTCCTCTTCTTGCATAACGCAGCAACCACTAACATATGGAACAACATGAATGATTGAGGCCAAGATGGTATATATGATCGATGAGAATCGTCATAAAACTTATATTAATGAAAACTAGTTAGGTTTAAGGTGGTCAAATCAACTATGATTATAGCCAACCTGTCTGTGATTTATTCCAATTCCACTTTTCTCTCCGGGTTTCTTTTTGCTCTTTTGATTTGTCTTGCTGAATCATTATTAAGATTTTTAAACATGGTTTGCTCTCATCAATTAGGTTGAAGTTATGCATGTTATATAAAGACATTTTTACGGACAGAAAATTAGTGTTATACTATGCGCATCTGATTTTATATATGCTTTTGGAGAATGACAAAGGAACTTGAGGGTTATTATTAGCCTCATCAAGAAATCATGTATAACATTCCACGCAGGATTAAATAAAGGTTTTTTTGGTATGAATGGAATTAAAATGAAAGCTTCAAATTAAAATATAAATTGTTAACATATATATATATATATATATATATTTAAAAACAGTGTTAGAAAATTTACAATAATTCACGATGTTAACCTACATTTAAACATGTATAATTCATTTTATCAACATTATTCTTTTCTTTTAGTATAATGATCTTCCTTCGGTAGAAAACGGCTGACAAATATGGGCTTCTCATTGTCCATCTTGACCTTCAATTCTCGAGGATGGAAACTGTAGTAGTTGTGACTTTTTGCAAAAAAACGGGTTTTTGTCATATTTAAGGAGGAGGAGCCCAAAAGAACATTGATTTGGTTTAGAATTTTAGCCTGGGATCCAACTCAGAAACTCAGATGTCTCTTGACCAAATATAAAATAAATCGACAATGACTTTACGTCTTTACCCTTATTTGCATTCACAAATGGTACCATTTTTATTTTTTTTTAATAAACCCTTGTATATTTTAGTTACCATCTATCTTTATTAGCTATTTCAAATTCAAGGTAGGATACTTGGCATTCTGATAATAGATAATAAACTTTAGAAATCTTTTAAACTTGTGGAGAAACTTTTTCTGCTTGCGATAAAAAATATCACATAAAATGATAACTATTGTATCCATAATTTGTTGGAAATTGGTTGATAGTGGAGTCAAATTTCAATTTTGTTCATTCCAGTATACTTTACCTTATCAATTTGTATTTTTAACATTGAGGAAAGTTAGTGATACTAACATTTTTCTTTTCATATGATTAACTAAAATTTGTTAAATCATTAATTTGAATGAATTTCACTTTTAAATTAGGAAAAAGGGTCTTCAAATGATAAGTAAACTTAAAATTTTAACTAGTTACATATAGAATATTAGGAGAGTGTTAAACAAATATTATTAGCGTTCTTTTTAGTAATTTGCATTCAACCACGTTTAAAAGGAGATCTTTCTCCTTTCACTCAACACTCGTTGACATATGCTAAATGTAAAAAGCAAAAGTAATGCAAGTGTCAAGATTTTTTTTTATTTGGTCCTACAACTATTTTATAACAAAAAAGGAAAAGAAAACAGGATTGCATGATTGCATTTCATTATTTTTATAAGGTCGAATCCTTAACAGTTTTTCTATTGCAGATTCCTCATTAAAAGTGGAATAGACAATTATTCCCCCACATTTGTATTACATTTTCTTTTTCGTCATAGCTAATTATTATTATTATTATTGCAAGACAAGGATGAAGAAGCGAAGTTAGACTAGGTTTTGCTAAGTCTTGATCTAAACTTAGTTAAAAATATATGATTTGAGATTAATTTTTTTTATTGGTCATAGACTCTTATTAAGAACTTGAGCATGGTCTTCATAGAAACTTGATTTGGTTTTCAAGCATGTTTAATGGTTTAGTTTGTGATAATTTTACACTAAAACAAATATAAAAATATGTAAGGCAGACTTTAACATAAGATTCATGATACCTTATTTAAAAAATATATTTGGTAATAAAACATTTAAATAAGACAAAAAATTATTTTTTAATAAACTTAATTATAAGTTTTAACTTGATTCTTTATATGGATCAACATGATTATCATTTAAAAAGTAAATAAATATAAAATTTTAATATATTATAACAAATTTAATATTATAATAATAATACTAATAATAAATATTTATTTTAATTTTTTATAAGTTAGTCGGTTAAGGTTAAAAAACTTTCTTAATGACTTAGTACATGATCTAGTTATGTAAATAGATTTTTTTTTTAATTTTTTTTTAATTTTTTGGGGATGGATTTTATAGGCGGGGGCGGGGTGGGTATAGGATACTCACCCTGTCCCGTTGCCATGTGTAACGGCGTCGTTTGCTTTCCATTTAGACCAGCTTAGGTCACTTTTCCTCTCAAACTCTCCGCACTCAGCAGTGAAACAGCATCGCGCAGCACCAGGCTTCGTCATGCTTCCAGTTCGCGCAGCTTAGGTTTGCTTCATCGTGCTTCCGCCATCCAGTTCCAGGCTTCATCGTGCCGTCCAGGCCAGGGTTCGTCGCGCCGTCCAGGGTCCAGGGTTCGTCCCAGTTTGCACCATCCAGGCCAGTCTTCGTCGCGGGTGGCGGCTTCACTTCGTCTACGTCCAAGGTCGTCGGGGTAGCGCCATCCAGGGTCCAAGTCTCCAACTCCAAGGTTAGACAATCGTGACTCGTGAGATTGTTGGGCTGTTGGCTGTGTTCTTTGTTTTTGTTGTAAATTGAAATCGATATATGCGACGATGGGTTGTTGCAATAAATTAAAAGTTCATGTTCTTAATTATAGTATTGTCAGCTTGTGTTACTTGAATTTAAAAGTTCATCTGTTCATGTTTTTGTGATAAATTGAAAGTTGAAAGTTGAAACAATAAAATATTTAGAAGGATTAAACGTTTAAACTCTCTCGTGGGAAAACTTCTTTAATTGCTAAAAATGAAAAAGTTTCACATTTATTGCATTTTAGAGGGAATGGAACTCTATTTTGAATTCCTTAACCACTGTCGGACACTGCAGAACACATACTATGTTCACTTGCATTTGAGACATGAATCAAATTTCATTTGAATGAGTCAAGCATTGATTTCAGTAGTATGTCACAATTGTGTGTATTATATCTGATGAATTTCTGGATAAATTGGCATGACAAAAGAATGATGATTAACTTCATGGACCACTTTATTTATGAAGTAGTTTTAGAATTAAAAGCAGCTAGCTTCATTCCTTGGTGCTCATGTTAAGGTGTCGCTTTTGCCAGTTGAATGTTGCTGAATGGACATTCCAATTGAGGTTTGAAAATTATCTGTTGGACCCTGAGCAGCCTGAGCTATAGTCCATAACCTTTAATTATTTTGATACTGTATCCTTATTTCCTTTGTGGTTTTACTCTTCATTCTTGTCCAATTTTGTTATGCCTTGGACTTTCCTTGTATTTATGTGTTGTATACTATTATAAGTATTTGAATGTTAATGAAACTGATAAAAAATTTCTTTAATTAAAGGTTTCTAAACATCTGAATAATAGACTATAGCTAATAGCTTGTTGTTCATGATAAAGTCATAAAGTGGATATTATTATCCATCATTCCTTGTGAATAGAATTTGAGGACTAGCTATTTTCCAGGCTAAAAGAATTTGATCACGTCTCTGTAATTCAATATTTAGGGCTTAGTTCTATTCAATCACATATGACTGAAAAACATATTATTGTTATGTAGCATCCCCATTTGTACAGAATAGTAACAGGTTGAGAAAGAAGGCTTCTCCCAAACTCTATTGTATGCTATTTTAGTGTGCCCTTTCTATTAATGTGATGCTTTTAGTTTGTGGTGATCACCAATGAATTGTGTAGTTAGAATGTTAGATGAACTAAACTTTCTTTTATTTCTTTATTGAGCTTGGACACGAAATTAAGTGTAGTATGTGAGGACTAGCAATTTTATCTCTTTGCATTGATTCTCGGAATTTGTTAAGTATATAATTGTATGAATCATAGATGACTCTATGTTATGGAACCTTATTAGGTATTTGTGATTTTTATAAATATTTTAAGACATTGTCATGCGGGTCAACCGGTTCGACCACTAATCAGGTCATGTGTGTCAATCAATGAACAGGATTTTGAGACGTCTTGTTTTTATTTGAATCAAAAACCCTAAACCGCTAAACAACTCTCACTCTTCATTTCTTCCCCTTCTCTGTTTGGTATCGCCGCATTCATTAAGCTCCGACGGTGTTCAATTCAATGTTGGACGACAGCAAGTTCCAGGTGCACTTCAAACTGTGGGCCCTTCGAATCCCTTGCCAACATTGCAAGCTCGCCACACGAATCCTCAACGGGTCACTACCTCTCTCTATATTTCTATTCACACACCCTTCTCTCTTTCTGTTCTAACTAACTAAACCTTTCATTCATTCTACAGTTACTTGCTTGACAAGCCCCGACTTAAACCCATCACCGAGGACCCAACCTGTGACAAAAACCGTTACCTTATACTCTCTGACAATGTTCACAATCAAGGTGTGTATGTCTCAGCTTTTGCTTCTATAGAAGAATATTTTTCTTTCAGCAGAAATTCTTACTTTTTACTTGATTTGGATTGGCTGTTGATGGCAGATTTATCTAATATTCCAAAACAAAAGCTAGATGAGCTCAAGCACTTGTGTGAGATTGAAGTTGTGCCTTATTCTTTGACTTTAGGGTATTCTTATTGGAGTGCTGGTGAGTAACAGTTGCTTCAAAATGCTTGTAGCAACTCTGATAAAAAAATTTACATTCTTTACTTAAAAAAAAATAAAAGAAAATTATAGCTGTCTCATTAGTTGCCCTTATGCTGAGTTGGTATTCAGTTTCAACATTAGTTAGAAGCATTCTTTTTAAGATGACTCATTTATTTCCTTTTCCTACATTGTGCTTTCCTCCATTCTAAATTATTATATTTTGTATTTGTGTTTGTAGATCATGTGCTGAAGCAGATACTGCCTACTGGAGTGGAGGTCCCTTAATCCTTTGAAACAATTGTTAAGTATTTAAAATTAGAATTTATGATCATTTCATGAGTGGCATCTGCCATCTGACCTGTGTCATTAATTATGATTTCTTCAAAGTGGAGTAGTGAGCCTTCTCAGTTTGGTGCATTGGAATATGTGTTTTTCCGTTTGACAAGCTTCAAATCCAATCCAAATTGTCACTGATGGTAAACTAACTTTCGTCCTACTTATGCAGGTCAAATTGCCCATTTAAACCTACATGATGAGTTACTTCCCCACAAAGATGTTATTGCGAAGGTTATTTATGATGTATGTATGACTACATCGAGGTTTAAGTTTTATTTGTCTATTTATTGCTGCTTTGAAATGCACTAATCTTGTTTACTTGTCAGATACATAAGATGTGATGCTTGTCTTCACTGAATTCTTTCCTAATTGATTTTGGTTTGCAGTAGTCAGCATTACATCATTCTCTTTTTGGGCATATAGCTTGACTATTGCTGCAGTATAAAACATTTCCCCTTCTAAATCCCTGTTTAGGATTTTTTCCGTTGCCTTGTCTTTGTTAATTTTGTAAGTTTTTCGGTAAACTAAGCATTAAAATCTTTGATCCTGTTTGACCTCATATCACTACTACTTTGAAGACAATGTGAATAAAAAGAACAGAAAGAGGAATTTGGACTGTGCAGTGCTGTAAAAAGGGGAGGGAATGATCTAGGAGAGGTAGGCCAGAGTTCAGTAAAATGGAGAGGTTTTAGGATTTCCTTGTTATCTTTATTTTATGCACATCTGTGTTACTGGCATGCACATCTGTGTTAGTTTATGCATGTTTGAAGCAAAATGAATGATGTTATCACTTATTCTGCGGACTAAGAGGTTACATTCTTCATTTATATTTGAATAACATGCCCTTCACATTGCTATGAAGATGTCCATTTGAAGATTCGTTTATGAATTCTACCTTTAAACTGTTAACTGTCCTGTATTATACATATTCTTCCTATTAATTTTCATGTTTTCACTATTCTTGCAGAAAAATTATCCAAGAATCAAAACTATTGTTAATAAAGTTGGAACCATTACAAATGAATTTCGTGTGCCTGAGTTTGAAATTTTAGCAGGGGAGCATAATATGATTACAGAAGTAAAGCAATATGGTGCCACTTTTAGACTTGATTACAGCTTGGTTTATTGGAATTCGAGATTGGAACATGAACACAAAAGGTTAGTCTCAATGTTCCAAGCTGGAGAGACCATTTGTGACATGTTTGCTGGTATAGGTCCTTTTGCCATTCCTGCAGCACAGAAAGGATGCATAGTCTATGCAAATGATTTAAATCCTGATAGCATTCACTATCTAAGGATTAATGCCAAAATCAATAAGGTTGATGATCGCATTCATGCATACAACATGGATGCTAGAAAATTCATCTCCCAGATGATGGAAGTGCCAAATACTGAGGTCTGAGGTCACATTAGAGAACTCACATGAAGTTCCTATTTTGGATACACGAGACAATGCTGAATCAAATTCTGAAAATGAGTTGCTAACTGGTAATCCTTTATGATAAACAAGCTCAAGTATCTTAATTATGATATGAGAAAATGTTCCTTAATAATTTATACTAATATTCCTATTGTAGTTGATACAAAAGACCTAGGAGATAGCAATAATAGTGGGTTAGAGGATGTAAAGGGTTCAACGAGGCACACTACTACATCTGTAATTGCTGGTAAAAGATCTTCTAGTTATCATGAAGGTATTCTACAAACTGCAATATCACACCAGGCTGTCACTAGATGTAGCTATTACTTGATCTTGTAGGTTGTCAAAGATTTTTACAATTTTAGTTATAGATTTAAAAGACATAAAACCTTATTGTATAATTTTCCCCATCTTCTAAGTAAACAATTGCATCATTGATAACAATCTGTAAGGTTGAAAGTAGAATTACAGTCGTTTTCATTTGACAGGTAATGGAGAGGCTCATGGAACTGACATCCTTGAAGGTGGTAGGAGAAAAGGAAGCACAAACAAAAGAATGAGAGGCTCTGAAATCTGTGTCACGAAAACTTGGGAACATGTTGATCATGTGATAATGAATTTACCTGCATCTGCTGTTCAGTTTCTAGGTACAACATCATTTGATATGATGTGCCTTTTTCATTTTTACAAATCACGTAGCCTTATTCCCTTGGTTGAGACCCTTATTTTTTTCCTCCTATTAGGATTTAGGAGTATTTGAGCATGTTCCTTTGCTTAGTATATTAAAACTGTAAGCAGTTTCTCTTCCACCCATAGATTGGTGAGCAACTGATATAGGCCCTTTTCGAGTAAGGAAGGGAGAACTCCATAGAAAATTAGGAAGAGGAAGGGAAATTGGAATCTAAACTGAATTCATTCATTTTCTACTTTTCATAAAACAATACAAGGGATTCATAGCTGCATGATGAAATTACAGAATCCTAACAAACTCAATTCTAGAACCTACCTTTCATATTATCTATATCTATTATTATTAAAAGATAACACTAATAATACTCTATTGGGCCTAACATAAGAATTGGATCGTAACAGCAACTCTACAGTTTTAAGTGAATTTAGATTGATATATATTTTAACCTATATTTTTATAATCAATTTTGGTTAGAGTTTTTTTTTTTTTTTTTTTCTTGCTTCATTTTGTGAGGGATGGATCCGTTGACTCTTATAAAGGTTTGGGCCTAACTCAACCCCAAAAGCTAGCTCATAGGGTGAGGATTGTCCTCCACTTATATATATTCTATCTTGACACTATCTCTAGCCAATATGAGACTAGAGTTTTTCCCAATACTATCTAGCTGAGGCCTAACTTGATTTTATTTAATGAGCTACCTATCATAATTTAAACCTAGATTCATTAAAGACATTATTTCGTAGCATTTTGTTTATTATGTGTTCTACAATGTGGTTGGATGTATGCAGATTCAGTTACAATACTTTTTTTTTTATATAATTTTATTACCATTTTAAGATTTATAGACAGATATCTGACTCAAGATATGCCCTGCCAGATGCATTCAGGGGATTAATCCAGAAGAAATATTGGAAAGGATGTCTACCATGGATTCACTGCTATTGCTTCATTAGGGCAACTGAAACTCCTGAGACTATAATAGCTGTGAGTTCATTCTGCTAATAGTGTTGCACGTTTCTTTTTTCTATGTTATTAAGGTTAGAATATCAATCACTTTTCTGTTTATTGGCTTTTAAAATCTTCCATCCATCAGCCTTTAGTACCTAGATTTTTGTAAGCTATTTGGATATGGACAAAAATGTGTGTATTTTATTTGTTGATAGTTCATTGAACTTTATCTTGCAGGTAGCAGAATATGCTTTAAACGCTCATATACAAGACTCAACATTTCATAGGGTTAGGGATGTGGCTCCAAACAAGGTATTAGTTATTCATCACTTTTTAGATCATTTTGGTAACTCATCATTCTTCCAGCTTATTTGTAGAACACTAACTTCTACAATCCCTTACTCATGGCATTTGCTTTTTATTTACTGTGTACTCAATGTTTTGTTTAAGCTTCAGGTTGCCAGAAGCATGCCTTAAAGAAGATAGTCAATAACATTGTCCTTGGTGATGCTGAAGAATAGTTTTGTATTATACCGCCTTAGTTGTCAGGGTTTGACAGGGGTGCATTGATGGATTCAGACATTCCGTGCCATGTGACAAATTTAACAGGAAAAATAGGCCATGTTCATTGAAACTATATAATAGTATTCATTCTTCTTGAGATGCATTGCATTCCTATACTTGTGTTTCAAAGCAAAAAGTGGCCAGTGGATTTTAAAGCTGCGGTTGGTACATTCTTTGGAATTATACACAATGAACGATAATTTTTTGTATCTTGCAGTGTATGGATCATTCTACCAACAACTACTCTACTGAAGTACTTAGATTGTGGACCAAGCACAAAATCTTCCAACAATGTTAAATTTTTTTGGCTTATTGACTGCAAGCATAACAACACTATTTAAGAACGCAAGAAATTTTAGGCAGATCACCATCCACAAACCCTTAGCTTCGGATAATGCAGTCAAAGCTTCACTTAATTTTGTAGAGACAAATTTATTATAATATCATTTATATATTTAAAAATATTTATTTATTATAAATTTTACTTATATAAAATCTTCTATATATAAAAATTGAAACAACTATATTGAATAAGAGCTTTTTTAAAGACTTGTTCTTTATCATTACAATTGATTTTTTTTAACTACCATGTTTCAATTTAAAAACAATCTAATAGGATCATTTAAAGGATTAATTATAAATGTAAAATATAGTTTATATATTAAAAATAATTTATTATACATTTTAATTATATAAAAGAAAATATTTATTTTGTGCACCGTACAAAAGAAAATACTACTTTACTTTTAAATCTTAAACTCATTTTGAATTAATAATATAATTTTTATATTTTATTTTTTAAACATATATTTTTACTAATATTTTATTTGAAGTAGAAATGCACATCTTATTTAGATTTTAATTTTTTTATTTTATTAAAATTGAAAGAAATTAATTATATTTTTAAATAAATTATATATAAGTTTTGATTATATTTTAATTCAAACAATATAAAATAATTAAAGATAAAAATATAAGTTTGTTATTTAATTACTTAAATATTGAACTATTTGATTTATATTTAAAAAATTATATTGTAAGTTTTTTCCCCCTTCTATTCCCTTTGTGCAAAATGTTTTCTTATACATGATATTGTCATAGTCATGTCTTTGCATTGACTTACTCATAATTTTCCTTGGTTCAGGGGGATTTTGAAGAAGCTGATGAAGAGTTCAGGTCAAGGCCCAGGGGAGGAAGGAAGACAACATGTCCCACTGTTGAAATGTTAATTAGGAAGAGGGTTAACGAGAAGGCTTAGACACATAACAAATATGTGACAGATAACTATACATATGTTTCTCACTCACACCACCACCACTAGGGGCAACCCTCCTTAAGAAGCTACAAAAGAAGTTTATCACATTCATCTCCAACGTGAACAAGGAAGAAGACAACTTTTTTTTTTTGTAGCAAAAAAAAAAATGTTGCATGTATCAAGTTTTTCCGAAAACAAACAGATCTTAAATCTTTTTTATAGTTTATTATAACATTTATTTTTAAACAATTCAGACGAAGAAATATAAATACATTTTTCATTTAACATGGTTAAACTATTTTATATAATCAATTATAACAACACTGATTTATAAATATAACCGATTATTGAACATTTTTCCAACCATTAATTTAAACACGCCCATTATTGAATATTTTGTGTACTTCGGTGGTAAATATAATTTGAGTAACGTTACATTCACTATACTTTTACAATTATCCAGGACCAAAAATATATTTAAATTAGGATAAAATATAAACATATGTTACATAAAAAAATACATGTAGTTTAATTGAAATGATATATTTTATTACATAAAAATGTTTTTTCTACTAAAAACCACACAAATACGAAATATTACATGCAAATGGACCTTTAACTTTTTGGAGGAAATTAAAATAATGTAAATTTTAATGCTTGAATAATTTGAAATGAGTAACTGAAAAACTTTTGAAAAAGTAGACAAAATTAAATTATTATTAAAGGGATTTAAACTTTTTCCCCCTCACATTAATTTTCTTGGGATTAACTTCTCACACCATTTACTTTTTTCATACACCCAACAATTTTTCTAAATGACCATAATGCCCTCCTTCATTTTAAACGTACACCAGCCAAATCTTCTTTCTCTCATTCTGCTTTTTTTTTTTCCCGGTGGTTCTACTGCTCGTGCTTGTTGGGTGTTGCTCGTCTTCCATTGTTGAGCTGCTTGTGGAGGCCGTGGTTAGTGTTGGTGGAGGTTGCGTTGGACGTTTCACCGTCGGAGGTAAGGTCTACAACTTCTGATTGTCGAATTGATGGCCCGGATTGGTAATCTGTATGATGCATACGGATTGGTAATCCGTATGAGCTATACGGATTGCTAATCCGTATGGCCATCAGGATTGCGAATCCGTATGATGTATACGGATTGCCAATCCGTATGATACATATGGATTGCCAATCCGTATGGCCTTCTCATACAGGATATTTTGAAATATTAATGATATTTTGTTGTTTATTATGGTTGAAAATGTAGGAAACTTTATTTTATGTATTCAGGGTGTAGAATGAGGTTAATGTATTGTCATTGAATTAGAAGGTTAATTGAAGTTTTGTATATGATTATTATGCATATAGGTTAATTGTTTATTACTAGTTTCCTTATGCCATCTCTCGACAAACGCTGACAACAAACCCCGGTCACTTGTCTCCAATGAACACTGGATGAGTGGACCTAACCCGTCCCCACAACCATGGCTTCAATCTCAGGTGCAGGGGCCCCAAATTTCTGCACCTTCCTTCCATGTGATGCAAGCTTCAACTCAGGCCGTTCCTGCACACAAAACTTACATATCAGGTACAACGAGATTTGCTACTAGTTAAACTGATCTATATGGAATTATATTTCAAAGTAATCATACCTCTCCCATCCAAACCTTAGCCACGACATGATCTTCATAAAGCGACAACACGGAGGTGTCACGCGGGCCACCAGGGAATCCCTCCGCCTCATCAGCCATGGTTCCCTCGACATTACCTTCAACTCTTCCCTCATCAGGGGAACCAACGTGACCCTGCTCCATAACATGCTCCTCACCCACCTCATCAACAGGATCAATACGGATTTCGCGTTGTCTTCTTGCGGATGCTGTCGGCCTCCTCCGTGCAGGGGGTTCTTCTTCAGTGGCTTCTCTAGCCAAAGAACGGCATAATCCTATCGTTCTAACCATAATATGAAATTCAAACAAATTACTTACATCACAACTTCATATCAATTTATACAAAAGAACAAAACAAGTTGCAAGCATAGTCGTATGGATCAATATCAAAAAAGGTTCGACAAATCAAAGTCATCCTGATCAAAACAATTACGGGTTCCATACCATATGACAACAATCAAATTAAAATTGCATTGCATTTATAAACTTTGAAATAACCTATTACTTGCATTCATCCAACCACTTAATTCATAAACGGCATCATTGACAATTTAACTTTATCAATTACCTACTCATCCTAAATATGAAATTAAGCTAGTATACCACTGCCATACAAAGTCACAATTCACTGCAATGTTCAAATTCCAAATGTTACGATTCAAAGCACATACGGATTGGCAATCCGTAAGGTACATACGGATTGTCAATCCGTATGTGGTTACGGCTACGACGCTGGTCCATTTCTTCTGCCGGATTGGGAATCCATATCCGTGAAAACAATTCCAAATCAACCATAGCAGAAATGAAAAAAATAAAATGCAGAACTCACAGGGATTCGACAATGGCGGCGCAGCGGAGCTGAGATGGATGTCAATGCAGCTGAGAACAACCGAGAAGAGGAAGGGCGTAGCGGAGCGGAGGAGAACGAAGAAGACGAAGAGGAAGAGCGCACCGGAAACGAAAGGTCTGCTGGGTGTATAAGAAAAAATGTGAAACACCCATTTTATGTATTATTTTAAGCTGGGTATTTTGGGAATTCCCCTGTTCATGGCTGGGTGTATGGGAAATTGGCTGGGTGTGAGAAGTTACTCCCTATTTTCTTCATTACTTTTTGGGCCCCTTCAATGATGGGCATAGTGCATCACTCCTCAAAACAAGCAGACTGTTACTTCCTGCACCCCGAAGTTGCTTCTTACACTTTTTCGAAATATTATTTTATCTTCGGATTAGTATTCCGAAAGCCAAAAAAAAAAATCCAGAATGTATTTTTTATTCTGGATTGCACATTCTGGAAGGCAAAACGATGGTGCAGGAAGCAATAGCCGAACTAGTCTCAGGGCCGGGGCCTGACAACATGCACCGTGGAACGAATAAAAATAAAAGAAGCTCGCCGAGCGAAGATTCTAGAACCCCCCCTTTTATAAACAAAAATAATATAAAATCAAAAAATTAAAATAGAACCAACATAAACCCTTTGTAAAACCCTAACAAGGGACTTCAAATTTCTCAACAAGAGGCTCTCTGTCGGTGTTCTCTCCCTTCCCTTTGGTGTTGTGTCTTCCAAATGGCGAAGCGTTTGATTCCACTGTTCAATCGGGTTTTGGTGGAGAAAATCGTGCCTCCATCGAAGACCACCGCTGGCATTTTGTTACCCGAGAAATCCACCAAGGTTTACTCTCCCAGTCCAATTCATTCATACCCTTTTCAATTCCTCCTTTTGGGTCTTCTATTTTCATCTCAAAATTTCATCTTCGCTTGATTTGTTCATATTTTACTTATTCCATTCTCACTCCTTTTCTTAGGGGTATTTTAGTTGCCCAATTTTCTTTGTATGATACTGTGATATGATATCGTACCCAGATGGGTACTAATTAAGCTGATGCATGCTGTCCAATTTTTTTTTTTTTTTTTTTTTTTTTAATTTTATTCCTATGGTTCTTTGTATTGTAGAGTAGTTGTCTTAGTGTATTTACAATAAGAATTAAATTTGAAGATTTTGAGTTTTCTTTGTTCAAAGCCTTTTCCAATTTAGTGCTTCAGTTTCTTTAGATTGATAAGTGACAATTTATCACTGCAAATCATACATTTGAGTTACATTCTTGATTTGTTGAAGTGCATTTGCTGAGTTGATGTATTTTTACATGTTTTGCTTTAGCTGAATTCCGGAAAAGTTATTGCTGTTGGCCCTGGCTTTCACAGTAAGGATGGGAAGCTAATTCCTGTGGCTGTAAAGGAAGGTGACACTGTTCTTTTGCCTGAATATGGTGGAACTGAGGTTAAGCTTGATAACAAAGAGTATGTCTATGTTTTTTCTTGTGATATTTTTTATTTATTAGTTTATTCTTTACCCTCGTACAACTCTTCAACTTAATCCTAAAGTTTAATATGTAGATATAAATGTTTGAATGGACTAGAATTATTCTTGAGGTGCTACATTTTTCTAAATACATTTTCTCGTTACAAAGTTGGTCCCTTCAGGTCTAAATTTGTAAATGTTATTGGAGACTGTTTTCTTTGTGAATCATTAAAACAAGGTAGACCTTATTGAAGAAGGAGATGTTGTGCTTGATATTGTTTGTACATTATTTAGAATTGCTTTGTTTGATATTTCATTTATTATGCGTGTGTGTATATATATTTTTTATTCTGATGTTTCTTTTGTCTATGCCTAGATATAGTGCTTCTAGACTGAAACTGTTATTTTAGTTTATCCATACTTTCTTAGTTCTATACTTCTAATGAAGTAAAGCATTAGTATATAATTAAGAATTTTATATAATAAATTTTATTGATTTTTGTTACTAGATTCCCAGTTGCCAAATATTCAGGGTTTAACTAAATTTGAAGTTCCATGTGGTGTTAAGAATGTATAATTTGAACCAGACAGATGTTGAAAAGTACATATCTTTTTCTCAATGTTAGGATAATAGGTATCATGGCTTACAAATTATATTGTTATGATTGTTAATATAGGACCTGTTACCCCCTAATCCCCAAATGAGAAAAAAAAAAAAAAAAAAAAGACAAGAAGTCACAATCTAAAATTAGTTTTAAGGGAAGAGGATAGGGAGTGTCTTGATTTTGTATCTGTTAACTTGCCATTCTCAAACCCTCTCAACTCTCAAGTCTCAAATTGTGGGATTTGCGCGTGGCAAAGTTAACAGACGTATTATCAAGATCAAGGTTGGATGCTAGTTCTGGAAATATTTTATTGATATTAAACTACTTAGCCCCCAATTAATTTCTCTCCTTTTCTTATGATATGTATTTGAATTATATTGGCCGAATTTAGTTGGTTCATCCTAGTTGCAATAGCTGCTATCTATTTCTCAAGTCTTGGCTAATTAAGTGCTTTTTGTGTAGGTATCATCTGTTTAGAGACGAGGATATACTGGGGACATTGCATGATTGATGTCAAAATCATCCGCGGAAATTTACATGCTAGGTGTTCTACTACATTTAAGGAGTTTCTTTCTGTTCTGATTTTTATGTATGATGTCTAAATCAACATTTTGGTGTGGACCAAAATACTTGAACTTTTATTCGGCTTAGCGTGAATGTTATTTTCTGCAACAACTGGAAAAACTATTTTGTTGCTCATGAAATTTATTGCCTTAACATTTTGTAGTTCTGTTTTTTTTGGTTAAGAGTATTTATTGTGGTCACGTTTTCTGTGGCATACTCGTGGATGGGGATTCCAAATATTTTTTAAAGGTGATAATTGTTTTTTAAAATTCTTTTTGACATTTTTCTATTGTACGTATCATGCAAGTTCGAGCACTATCAAGAAGAAAGCAGTTTTGTTGACAACGTTAAGAATTTAAACAACAATGAATGCACGTTAAATTAAAATTGTTGCTGCATCCGTGTTGGATAATGTCGAGAAATTAATACTGCATCCGTGTTATAAAATACTATTGAAGAATATAATTAAGTTCCATATGGTTCATAATGTTCATTGGTTGTAATAATTTCGTTTTGGTTGATTATATATTTTTGTTCACGTTATTACTTTCTTTCTACCTATACACGTCGGTGTTAGCTCATTATTTTATCTCTTGTGATTTTGTAAATTTCACTTTTGAAAGTTGATTACTATACACTTAAACGAATTTATAGCATCTTTGAACTGGCATCTCATTGCTTTGGATGTGCATCATTCTGGACGCTAGCAATAATTACTTTTACGTCAATTCAGCTATTGGATGTGAATTTTTGTAAAGACGTGGCCTTTGAATGCTAACGAAACACAGGCTTAATTAAATGAGACGTCGATCGTACTGTCACAATTTTTTAAAATATTTATCGGAATGTCACGTCAAAGAAATTATACTAAACTGTCACGCGACGTAGTTCGCTTGTCAGTCCAGCGAACTAAGTGATGGACACGTGGCAGGCATAGCAAAATTCCCTAGGGACTCAGCGAATTAGGTGTCTACGTGGCAGACAGGACCTAGTTCGCTAGGGGGTCCAGCGAACTAGGTGCACACGTGGCACAGAGGTGGAAATTCGCTGGAGGGCCCAGCGAACTAGGTGACCACGTGGAAAAAAAAACGAAAAACTTCGAACGGCCATAACTTTTGATCGGAACGTCCGATGGAGGCGTACGATATGTCAAAACGCTTGAAATTCAGAGGAGAAGCCCTGGGCAACTATCCAAAGGGGAGTTGGTCCGCCATTTTTTTCCAAAAAATGCCTCTAAGTGCCTCAAAATCAAGATTTAAGATTACGACATGTCCTTCAAATGGCCTAACTTTTGATAGGAATATCCGATGAAGGCTTACGATATGTCAAAACGCTTTTGACATATCGTAAGCCTTCATCGGATATTCCTATCAAAAGTTAGGCCATTTGAAGGACATGTCGTAATCTTAAATCTTGATTTTGAGGCACTTAGAGG
>PYAF01005814.1:1770418-1784641 GCA_007407185.1 Glycine tomentella | reverse complement strand
TCAAAATCAAGATTTAAGATTACGACATGTCCTTCAAATGGCCTAACTTTTGATAGGAATATCCGATGAAGGCTTACGATATGTCAAAACGCTTTTGACATATCGTAAGCCTTCATCGGATATTCCTATCAAAAGTTAGGCCATTTGAAGGACATGTCGTAATCTTAAATCTTGATTTTGAGGCACTTAGAGGCATTTTTTTGGAAAAAATGGCGGACCAACTCCCCTTTGGGTAGTTGCCCAGGGCTTCTCCTCTGAATTTCGAGCGTTTTGACATATCGTACGCCTCCATCGGACGTTCCGATCAAAAGTTATGGCCGTTCGAAGTTTTTCGTTTTTTTTTCCACGTGGTCACCTAGTTCGCTGGGCCCTCCAGCGAATTTCCACCTCTGTGCCACGTGTGCACCTAGTTCGCTGGGCCCTCCAGCGAACTACCACCTCTGTGCCACGTGTTCACCTAATTCGCTGGGATTCCCAGCGAATTTTGCTCTGCTTGCCACGTGTCCATCACCTAGTTCGCTGGACTGACAAGCGAACTACGTCGCGTGGCAGTTTGGTATATACTTTCTCTGGCGTGGCATTCCGGTAAATTTTTTTAAAAATTGTGGCACTGTGGCCGAGGTCTCTAATTAAATTGCATATTATTTTTATGCTACTTTGAGTAGTCATTTTGTTTAGAAACTAAATCAAACTAAATTGCAAACACTGCTACATATATAGTGTGATTTACATTTATATATTGGTTCGTGTTAGTTTGGTCATGTGCTAATTCTTTCTATAATAATATATTTTGCCCTTTCCAATTTTTTTTATATTGGTTCTACTTTTCAATTAATACGATTGAAGTGGATTTTCTCCCCAATACAAAAACTTTATCGTGACTCAACCAATTTGTTCTAAGCATTATTATATATTTGTATATTAAATTGCAAAAATGATCATTGTAAGTTCAACTCACACCAGATTAAATCAGTGTATAAATATTCTCTTGGATTACAAATTAGTTGGATTCATTTCATTTCAGTGGCTTATAAATGGCTAATTCTAATGCTCACTTTCAACCCCCTGCTTTAACTCACTATTCGAAAGAAAAACAAAATATAGAAACTTAGAAAGCACTAAGATAAAACTTAAAGACGATCCAATAGTAGTAATGAGTTTCAGTGAGGAGTTTAGAAAGAAAAAAAATATTTATTATGGTGAAAGGGATTAGGAACATCTGTGTAATTAAAGCGGTTCATATTTTAACATTGGGTAGTGGTTTCCTTCTAGAAATGCTTTAAGTAGCACGAGTGATCTCTGTGGTTGAGTGAAGGGAGCTTCGTGAGATTCTCCTCCTATGGTGGCATATGATATCATGTCCCCGCATACTTCAGTCCATCCTGCCACCTGAAATTTATACACCAAATCAAGGTTGAGTCAAATGGCAATGCTTAGATGTATTAAAAAATTTCAAGATATGATACGTCAAACATTAGTTGTCTTTAGATAAAATAATATATATATATATATATATATATATATATATATATATAATAACTTTTTTCTGAAGTTAATTTTTATTAACCCTTTTATTAGATCATATTATATTATTTTGGTGATTATGAATATCAAATTTTGGATAATTCAGAAATTGCTAAATGCATAATCTAAATAGCTGAAATTTACTAATATATAAATTTTTGGAGAGTTTTCAACCAATGTTTAAGATTGATATAAAATGTCATTCAATATGTTATATATTTATATATTGTATTCCAAGTAGTAACCTGTTTTCCCTCAAACCAGGTTCTATTTATATATTCAATAAATTCGCTTACCTGTATACCAGGACTCTGGTGTTTGAATTAACAAGTGGTCCTAGAATAGAAATGGTTGGTATCTCTATATTCCGAAGGTCATAATGGGGAACTCTATAACATAAGGTAGATAGTGTTAAATAGGAGGGATAAGTCTAAAAAATGGGGTCAAACTATGGAAACATAAGGAGTAAAAAAAATTGAGTTGCTAGAGAATGCTACACCAGGAGTCTAGGTCAATAATTTGAATATTGAGTAATAAAGGACACTAAAATAAAGATGGAAAAAGATATACTTCCTCCATTTTAAAATAAATGTCATTTTAGATTGTTATATAAAATAAAAAAAACTAATAAATAGATAAAAGAGAGTGATAGTTTTACAAAATTAACCTAATTAAATGGATCAAAGAGAATAATATTAATATAAAATCACTGTAACCCCAGTGCCCGGAGGCTCCACGCTATGCGCAGGTAAGGGGGAGGGATATTGTACGCAACCTTACCCTTGCATATGCAAAGAGGCTGTTTCCGGATTCGAACCCATGACCAACAGGTCACCAAGACACAACTTTACCGCTGTGTCAGGGCTCGTCCTCAGAATAATATTAATATAAGATTCAAAAATTAAAGTAACATTTATTAGGAATATGGTGAAAAAGAGTAAATAATGTTACATTGATAAGTCAAATGTGACACTAATTTTGGAACGGAGACTAATATTTTAGGATAAAATATATTTTTGATTATGCACTTTTGAAAAAATTTGGTACCCATTATAGTACTTAACTTTAATCAATTTGATTCTCAACTTTAGAAGAAAACAAGGTTTTTGTCCCTCATCCGAGATGGTTTTTACTATAAGAAGGGAAGCAAACAATTTTGTTTTTTTTTTAAGTTCAGGACCAAATTGATCATAATTGAAGTTGAAGAACTAAAATCTATGTTTCACTGAAACTATAGGGAGGACTGAAAGTTTTATATATCTGCATCTCTAAATCTAAATGAACTAATTATGTCTCATCATTGAAGCAATAAATAAGACTTACCTGCTGCAAGTTGACCATTTTGAGACTCCAACAAGCTTAGCATGGAATGCCTTCTGCACATCTTTCCTGTTTAAGTATGTGACTGCTTTATCATCCACACAAAAACTTATCTTCTGTGTCTCTCGCTACATCATAGACAAATGCAAGTAAAAAAATAAATATAGAACAACAGCTGGGAGAAAACAATCAAAATAATTAAGATGGGGTATGCATATATAACAGATGAAGCTTACCATTTGATTCAGCTCATAAGCCTGCTGATTTGCTGATGACACACACATCAAGAGTGACATCATATTGGTCTATATATTTGGTAACCTCAGTAAACACCAGTCCACTTATTTTTGCAAAAACGTCACTAAGATTCCCACGTATCGTTTGTCTCCTAATAGTGGAATAGTTGCAGACTCTGGTGAAGAGATCATAAGTTGAATCTGAAATCAGTCCGTGGGACCAAAGGATTTCAGCTTTGGAGTTCAAATCAGTATCAAATTCCATAAGAGGATTCCCTATCTACAAATATCAAAACATGTATATGAAAACATTATACTTTTCAAATAAACCAAATGATTTTTTTGTTATATAAGCATTCAAAATTTCCCTTATGTACTCACCTCATGCATCGATGTATCGTCGTGCATAAGGTTTAAAATTTTAAAAATAGAAAAATTGAATTTTTTTATTCAAATACAAAATTTTAAAAATGTTAATTTATTTATATAGGGCAGGAACCTACTTCTGGTGGATGAACCATGACCGTCTGATCAAACCGTGATTTAACGGCCTGATGAGCTTCTCTTTGAAGTTAGGAGGATGTCCCATCTTTCTCAGGCATTTCCATATGTCTGGGATGGTCACATGGTTGTCTGACAGACCTAAACATTTATTAAAAATAAATGACAGTCCAGTAAGCAGATAGGCACCCCAAACTACCATGTGGGTTGTCGAATGAATGAAGGGCTCCACTTGCCAACGAAATATTTAACAAAAAACAAAGACTTAGGGAATGAATGAATATTCAAAAGTCTTCCTCTCGCTGTAGACTTATCAATAAATAAGTATCAGAACACTAAATTCTGATATCACACAATACACCACAGACAGAAATTAGAGCTAGCTACACTCAAATGGCGGAAATGGCAGTGTCCTTTGCACGAAACAAATTGCTTGCACTACTAAGCGATCAAGCAAAATTGGTCTGGGACATCCCAAATCAATTTGCAGACATAAAAAATGAACTAGAATACATTCAAGCTTTCCTCAAGAAAGCAGATACGAGAGCTGCAGAAGGAGGCAACGCAAATGGGGGAATCACAACATGGGTGAAAGATTTGAGGGAAGCATCTTTTCGCATAGAAGATGTCATTGATGAATACATGATCCTTGTGGAACAACAGCCTCATGATCCTGGCTGTGCTGCTTTACTCTGTCAGATTATTCACTTGATTGAAACTTTGATGCCTCGTCATCGAATAGCATCAGAGATTCAGCAGATTAAGTCAGTTGTTGACAGAATCAAGCAGAGAGGAAGAGAATATGGTTTCCTAGGTCAGGCTATTTCTGAACAAGGACAAAGCAGTAACAGAGGTAGCCAAAGTGTCCAACGGATTGACCCTCGATCGTATTCCCCTCACCTTGATGAAGCTCAAGTTGTTGGCTTTGAAGATCCAAGACATGAATTGATCGGTTGGTTAGTAGAGGGACCAGTGGAGCTCATTGTCATCTCTGTCGTAGGAATGGGAGGACTAGGAAAAACCACTCTTGCTGGCAGAGTTTTCAACAGCAAGGAGGTGATTGCACACTTTGGTGGCTGTCGTGCGTGGATCACAGTCTCTAAATCCTACACTCGGGAAGGATTGCTGAGAGACGTGTTGGAGAAGATGTGCAGAGAAATAAAAGAGGAACCTCCTAAAGGTATTTCTAACATGGATCTACATTCATTGATTGTTGAAGTGAAAAACTATTTGCAACCAAAAAAGTATTTTGTTATTTTTGATGATGTGTGGAGTAAGGATCTTTCGGGTCTGCTTGAAAATACCATGCCTCGTAATGAAAATGGAAGTAGGATATTAATCACAACTAGGAGCCAGGAAGTTGTAAACTCTTGTAAGAATTCTCCTTTTGATCAAGTGCATGAGCTGAAACTTTTAACTCCTGAAAAATCTATGGAACTCTTTTGCAAGAAGGCATTCCCAGCCCCAGGTAACAACAATGGACATTGTCCAGAAGACCTTCTGGATATATCTTCTAACTTTGTTGACAAGTGCCGGGGTTTGCCTCTAGCAATTGTGGCTATTGGTAGTCTTTTATCTAGCAGAACTCCACATGAATGGCCAGAAATTTGGCGGAATCTAAGTTCAGAGATGGAGAAATATAGCGATTTATTTCCTATACAAACGATTTTAGGTTTCAGTTATGATGATTTGCCATACCATCTTAAACCATGCTTTTTGTATTTTGGAATGTATCCCGATGACTATGAAGTTAAGCAGACAAGACTAATTCGACAGTGGATAGCTGAAGGATTTGTAGAAGAAGAACAGGAAAAAACATTAGAAGACACTGCACAACAATATTTAACAGAGTTGATTCGCAGAAGTTTAGTGCAAGTGTCTAAATTTAGCACAGATGGCAAACCTAAAAGGTGTCATGTTCATGACCTATTACACGACATGATCCTTAGAAAATTCAAGGATTTGAGTTTCTGCCAACATATTGGTAAAAAAGATGAGCCGATGTCAAGTGGAATGATTCGACGCTTATCAATAAGAGCCATCTCCAATGATTTAATGGAGAATACAGAAAGCTCACACACCCGGTCGCTACTTGGTTTTGCATGTGAAGAATTTGAAGATGAAAAATCAACATTTGTGCAAAGAATCCCTACAAAATATAGGCTATTGAAGGTACTAGATTTTGAAGATAGTCCACTGAGTCATGATTTTGAAGATAGTCCACTGAGTCATGTTTTTGAAAATTGGGGAAATCTAGCACACTTGAAGTATTTAAACTTAAGAAATTCAAATTTGCGAACTCAGCTTTTGAAATTCATGGGAGAACTCCAGAACCTGGAGACCTTGGACATAAAGTACACAGGTTTCCACGAAATGCCAAAGGAGATTTGCAAGCTAAGAAAACTGCGACATCTTTTGGGTTATGGGTTGAGATTGTTTCAAATGAAGAATGGTCTCGAAGGCATGACATCCCTACAAACGTTGGGTCTTGTAGATATGGAAGATGATGAAGATGATGGAGTAGAGCTAATAATAAAACTGGGAAAGTTGAAGCAGCTAAGAAGATTAAGCTTGGAAAATGTCAAAGAAGGACAAGGGAGTGCACTGTGTTCTTCAATAAATGAGATGACCAACTTGGAGAAACTATTTATTCATTCAGCTTATGGAGAAGAAGACCAAGAAGTCATTGATATTCCTGTTATTTCATCCTTGCCTATGCTTCAGAAGCTTAGGCTAGATGGGAAGTTAAAAAAGTTTCCAGAGTGGGTTCCACACCTTCAAAGTCTTGTCAAATTAGATTTAACAGATTCTGAGTTAACCGATGATCCATTGAAATTATTACAAAATATGCCACATTTGTTGGTCCTCATCATGCACAAAGCATATGATGGTGACATTTTGCATTTTCATGATGGAGGGTTTCAGAAACTAAAGCAGCTAAGTCTCATTGACTTCCCTAGCTTGAAATCCATCATTATCAATGAAGGAGCACTCGTTTCTTTGGAATATCTCTATTTTTTTGGAATACCTGAACTCAAGACAGTACCTCTTGGCATTCAACACTTGAAAAAACTTGATTCTCTTGATATAGTTCGTATGTCAGATGAATTCAATGACTGCATTGCTCCCGATGGAGGACCAGAGCACCCAGCCATCCAACATGTGCCGCTTGTAACAATACTGGACTTCAAACGAGGAAGACGCACTATTCGTCACTAATGGCATTAGAATTCATAAAAAGGTATGCCTTTTCTTCCTAATATGTAGTATGCGATTCAAATTTCATCTATATATGTGCATCCTTTTTAAATGGCAACACTTTTGTTTTTTTAATTATTGGCCTTTTTTTACTAATGTATATTTTCAATTAATTATAAACATTAAAAGTATAAGTAAAGGAAATACCAGGATTGAATTAAAGGATATTTTTAACATGGTTTACTATTTAGTCGTCATGATATATATGTATTTAATTCCCAAAATAATTTATTTATCTTGAGTCATCTTATTTGTTATCATATGATTTATTTTTTTTATTTTTGTTTTACATCACTCATTAGAAGTTAATAGTCTGTTTGATCCATTAAAATTATGATAATAAACACGACAGAAATAACAACACATGACAAAAATAATTTTATTTATTATATATATTGTTTGATTAATAATGGACAGCATAAATAAAATAATGTAAAATTTAGTAAAATACCTAATATTAATTTCAAGGATGAAATTGTCTAATTTGTCAAAGGAAAGTTTATGTTATTGTCTATTTCTTTAAGAGATATTGGTTTCAACCTTTTTACTCTCAAAAGGTCTCACCATTGTAATGCTCTGTACTAATATTGTGCTTTGAATTGGTAGGAATTAGATTTCAAAGCTTTGAAATATACATTCTCCATGCTGGCTTTCAACAATGTATTGTATCATTTTGTTTCAGGATTGGCTATTTGGTCCATGGATAAAAAGAATATGTGGAATCGTTTTTCTTTAACAAAGTCGTCTATGTTTACTACAATTTGTGATGTATAATAATGTGTAAAACAAGTTATAATAGTATGTCTTTTAAGGACTGTGAGATTTTTTTTTATTTGGGTTGTGTCTTTTTTATGTGGTAATAATAATAATAAAAAAAACTTCTTGTAATTTATTTGTTTTGTAAAGTTTCATTCCTTATTTTATTTAAAGTTTTCTTGCTAAATTATCCTCTACGAGCTCTTTCTCTTGTGGACATTGTTAGTAAACAACCTATTAAAGAAGTTTACAGCAGGAAGAAGAGGGGTAACTGAATATTAGAGTCACATGAAGTTGTTAATAATAGTGATTGTCGAGTAGATAATCAATTAGAAATTCAAAAATGTATCTGAAAATTCAGAGATATCCCAGAAAACCATTAATATGATTTGAGTTTAGTGGGATGCCCTAGACCCATGTTGTGGTGCAATGCAAGGTATATCTTGTAAAGGTGTTGATGACTTTCTTACATTTGGTTTATGCCTCTTTAGTCTGGGACTTATTAAGAGCAGATAAATAGGCAGCACTATTTGTCAAAATAAAATGTAAGTAATTCGTGGACTTAAACTACACCTATCAACCAAAAACATGCCATAGTATACTGGAACTTGAAAGCTTGTCTTCAGCTTATAAAGCCAATGGACTTCAAAACTCTTGTCAAAAAATGAAATCACTTTGACGTGTAGGAATGAAAAATTAAGCACAAAAACATTTTAACCAAGTAGGAAAATGGCACCTCCCTAGCAGACACGGTAGAACTTATGCCCCAAAGAGAATACTACTCAAGTTTACAATCAATTTTATTATGTAAAGCCCCTTTTCATGTAGTTTTCTTCATGAACCATGATGCATCATCAATTCTCCATTGAGAATATAAAAAAAAATCATAAATGCTCCATCATTTTATAGATTATATTCCCTTTGTACAGAAACCATGTTTGCAAATTCATGTATTCGTTCCTCTTGATTCATATCATTGTTATGTCAAGAGATTTGAAATCCATTATTGAATAAGCACCAAAATTGAAGCCATTGTATGTTTAGATCAATATATTTGTTCAGTAACTCGCCGTCTTTCTACCAGTACCAATAGTCGTGCTACATTGTTGAATATATGTCAAAGTTTAACAGCTGCAGATAGATCAACCAAACTAAATATAAACGATGAAGCGACAGAATTATATAACCTTTAGAGAAAGTATAATGATGATTAAATTCAAAGAGCCAACTCACTAGACACAATCTACTAGTAATGATCATGCATTTGTATAGTTTTACAATCTACCAGTATTGATCAAACACTTCTGACAATCATGCCTCCTCATGTAACAAAAGTCACAATAGGTCACTATAAACTAACACTGATAGTCCCACACCGAAGAGTTTAGGTTAAGACGCGTGTTTATATATCTAAACGCTGAGGCCTAGTCTTATGACCTTTGGGTTCCAAGGAGACAGGAACCTATGTCTTGGATGGTCACTCGGTTGTCTGACAAATCCAAATTTTTACACCATTCTATATTTTTTTTGCACATTTATTATTGAAAAAACAAAAGTAACAAAATGAAATATGAAACCGATGAAAGTAGTTTTTGTTAGCCTAGGAAACCATTTGAAGTTGGGGGAATGCCGCATTCAAAGTGGCTTGTTTTGTGTAGTTTCAACGTGCCCCATTTGACACTAATGCAAGTGCCCTAGCTTTCATAATGTTAGTTTTATTAATTTTTACTCTCAATTTCTTCTACTTTTAACTATATTTTTTAAAACTAAATCATTAATGAAACCAATACTGATACTAGTTACAGATTATTAACTCAAACGTATTTAGTTCAAAATTTAGCTAATAAACAGTTTAAATATTTTATTATATTTTAAAAAATAGATTAAAATCAAATTATAATTAAATCGATTTTTTTCATTGATTAGTGAATTACAAATCCAACTTTGAACATCATGCTAATAAATTATAATCTTATTTTCTACGAGTAAAGTTAATAGAAAAAACATCATGATTTAGCATTCTCATCAATTGATTATCTAGAAAGTACTTGTTTATTTTTAAAAAATTGACATTGCAAATTAAATTTTCCATAAAAATTTCTTCGATCCTAATTTAGTGATGAATAGAAACAAGACAACAAATTAGTACTAGGCTCTTGTTAATTTTGGTATGGCAATATTTTCACCACTCTTATTTCAAGTAAGGATAACAATTGATACAACAAAATTACAGGAAATATGGATTTTATTGCATGCACATAAGAAACACTTCAAATTTCCACTCTGAAGAATCCAAAGACAGGATAGCAATGCTCCCAAATCCTCAACATGCTAACTAACATGCTAATCCAACTTCTTAAGGATGAATATTTTAGGGGGCAAAAAAAGAAAACATTAAAGAGGTCCAGTTCTAAGTGCATTGGCAAGATCAGCAATGAGATCATTCACATCCTCAATTCCCACAGATATACGCACAAGATCTTCAGTTAAACCTCTGGCCTTGCGAACTGCAGCAGATATGCTTGCATGTGACATAAAAGCATGGCATGCCAATAAGGGACTTCACACTCCCTGCCAACAACAAAAATAACAATAAATAAGAACTAAAATCTTTGGGCAAAAGAACGTAAATAATACACTTTAAATAAGAAATTACGAAAAAGGGGCTGTTTCGAAACTATTTACGAATTTGGGGCAGGGGGTCGCGCCCAAAATTGGGCGTGACCGGTCGTGCCTGATAGTGGGCGTGACTGGGGGGGGTGGTCACGCCCAAATCTGGGCGTGTTCCACCTGGTAGCGACACGTGGCGCATGCACAGTACGGCGCGATGCGAAAAAACTTCGGAAGGGCATAACTTTTGACTGGGACGTCCGATTGACGCGAAACCGGTGGCCACGCGCTCGAAATCGAGAGGAGAAGGCCTTCGGGAACTTGCCTAAAAAATTTTCCCAAACGAGGCCTCTAAGTGCCTCAAAATTGCGATTTAAGTTTCGGAGCCCCAATTTTGGGCGTGACCCCCTGCCCCAAATTCGTAAATAGTTTCGAAATAGCTCCTTTTTCGTAATTTCTTATTTAAAGTGTATTATTTACGTTCTTTTGCCAAAATCTTTGTTTCACTGAAACTATAGGGAGGACTGAAAGTTTTATATATCTGCATCTCTAAATCTAAATGCACTAATTATGTCTCATCATTGAAGCAATAAATAAGACTTACCTGCTGCAAGTTGACCATTTTGAGACTCCAAACAAGCTTAGCATGGAGAGCCTTCTGCACATCTTTCCTGTTTAAGTATGTGACTGCTTTATCATCCACACAAAAATTTATCTTCTGTGTCTCTTGCTACATCATAGACAAATGCAAGTAAAAAAAAAAAAAAATATAGAACAACAACAGCTGGGAGAATACAATCAAAATAATTAAGATGGGGTATGCATATATAACAGATGAAGCTTACCATTTGATTCAGCTCATAAGCCTGCTGATTTGCTGATGACACACACATCAAGAGTGACATCATATTGGTCTATATATTTGGTAACCTCAGTAAACACCAGTCCACTTATTTTTGCAAAAACGTCACTAAGATTCCCACGTATCGTTTGTCTCCTAATAGTGGAATAGTTGCAGACTCTGGTGAAGAGATCATAAGTTGAATCTGAAATCAGTCCGTGGGACCAAAGGATTTCAGCTTTGGAGTTCAAATCAGTATCAAATTCCATAAGAGGATTCCCTATCTACAAATATCAAAACATGTATATGAAAACATTATACTTTTCAAATAAACCAAATGATTTTTTGTGTTATATAAGCATTCAAAATTTCCCTATGTACTCACTACTATCCCCTTAAGATTGAAGTTGGTCTTTGTTTGAACAATAAGTTGTGCAAGTTGTGGAGTATAGTGACCTTGAAAAAATAAAACAAGTTTGTATTACCTTATTGCATCTTCAAAATGAATATATTATTAACTTATTTCAATTATTTCTGTCTACCTGCATAACTCTCCCCTGTAATGAAGAAGTCGTTATTTGAGTAATCAGGGAATTCGGTGAACCAGCGCTGCAGGAAAACAAGATTATCCCTAGCTGTAATTCATCTGTCACTAATTTATAGAAATACGTATTGCTAGAGTAGGAAAATCGAACACCAACCGGTGATTTCAAGTATAGCACATTTGCGACTGAAAAACAAAATGAAAAATCAATAAGCAATTTTGGTTTCAAGAAAAGAGCATATTTGATATTTTGACCCCTATAGAAACAAAGCATTGGATATACAAAGTTGTTCACCTTTGTTCCAACTAAAATGATTTTTCACAAGAACATTGCTGTCACTCGGTTTGAAAGGGCCATGCTCAACTAAAGCTCCAACTCCAATAGATGAACAACCAGGACCTTCATATATCAAAAGTAAGCACCTTTATTGCTTTGATTAGTTTAAACCTATGCCAAAATAAATAAATGAACAATATCATGTATATACCTCCATTCAACCATAGGACAACTGGCTTGGATGTAGGGTGTTTTTCAGCTTCAACAAAGTAATGAAACAAAGCTCTCTGATTTTGGTCATCCACGGTAATGTAACCAGAATACTGCTGAAATTTGACATGTGGCTGCCCCGGCAAATTGCTTATTTTATCAGCTTCAGGAATTGAATTCACCCCATAAGTGTTAGTGCAAGAATAATAATTAATGTTGCAATCATAGTAAATGAATGAGGTAACATGGTCAATTGGTCATACGCAGATGTTGTTGGTTTAATTGAGGGGATTAAGGTGAAATGCAAAGGATTAGAACAAACAAGGAATAAGTCATTAATTGTCCTATTGATATAGTAACGTTTATTTTTGTAGTCCACGCCTTAAACAATTGGTGGCGATTACACCTACGTGGAATTAGTTGTTAATCCGCCTGGCTTGAGAATTTGGGTTACATTTGGTTCTCCTGTTGTCTTTTATGTTTGACTTAGAAGAATAAAAAAATTTAAGCAAACTAGTGCAATTTAAATTATAAAATTGAATTGAATTTAAATATCGTCTAAAACTTTTTATAATATTGTCTAATTATAAATTGTCATGTGATAAGATTTTTATCTCACATAATTATCTAAGGTGCTTTTCAATTAATTCACAATATAAAATTATTTACACTATCAAAATTAAAGTTAAATTAGTTTGTAGGTCCCCATTACCGAGTGCATAAATCAATTCATGTGAGATTGTTGAAACTTAGAAGTCTCGAGTTTGAGTTTTTGGGTATATAGTTGCGTTAAATACTTAGAGAAAGAGTTTTGTCAATGGTTCTACCACTTGAACAAAATTGTTTCATGTTATCTAGACCAACAAAAAATTTACAAGTCCCTGAACTATTTGATAATTTTTAATTAGATCAAAATGTGGACCTAATTAAAAAATAAATGCAATTTCAGGGGTTTAATTGAAAAAAAGTGGTTTACAAACTTAAGTAAAAATTATCAAATAATTTAGGAATCTGCAATTTAATTTAACCAAAATTAAACTAAGAAAAATGTAAAATTGGTCCTCAAATTATTCATTTTGTATGATAGACATATGGAGTATGTGTTAGGTTGTGTATGTGGGGTAACACATTTTTGGATTGAGTTGGTTTAGGGAGTTGATATTGATCCCAACAAAGTTATTGCTATTAGCCCTTACTTTTAAAAGGAAAAAAACTTTTTTACCCTTCCCTTTATCATCACCGCCGACAACCTCCGCATCGCGCGACCGCCATACCCCGTCTCCTCCACGTCGCACACTATTACCACTCACCAAATCCGCGCGAGACCTCCTCAACGCGCACACCCTACCCCGGCTAGATCTGAACCCAACGACCCCAACGCCACTCCCGACTCCAGCCCCGCAACCACCGCAAAACCAAACCTACACCCCCGTCCTCTCCGCCGCGCATTCTCACTACCGCCATGTCGAAACACCACCGTGGTGCTTCTCCTTCTCAACGAGTTCGGTGCAGCGGGCTGTTTTATGTAAAGGGGGTGCTTTTTAAAAAATTTACGGAAAATGGATAAGTCAGTAAAAAATTTTACGACTTCTAAAAAAATGTCGTAAATAATTTTATGACTTTACTTTTTTAATTTTATTCTATTAAAATCATATAACTTCTTACGACTTCTAAATTGCTATAATTTTTAAATTACGATTTTAAAATCGTAAAATAAAATCGTGATAAAATATACGATTTCACTTATATTTTATTTTTTTAATTTCAATTGGGAAGTCGTATAATATAACACGACTTCCTATTTTCTTTTTTTAAAGTAGAAGTCGTGTGAAAGTTTATGACTTCTATTTTTTTTTTACTTTTATATTTTAATTTATGTTTTTTTTTCAGGTTTTTTAAATTTTGTTTAATTTTTTAAAATTATTTTGTTTAGTTAATTTTAATAAAATTATTTTATTTATTATTTAAGAATACCCTAATTTTAATATATTTATTTGATTTAATATTTTGTATAATTTTATTTATTTTGTATTCAATATAAACATTAAAATAAAAAATTGTTTTGTTTTGTTATTTAATTTTGTTTTTTTAATTTTAATTGTTGTTTACAATTTACTAAACAAAATAATTTAAAAATACAAAATAA
>PYAF01005814.1:1747809-1758132 GCA_007407185.1 Glycine tomentella | reverse complement strand
TAAAAGTGATGACAAAAAATTAATGGAATATTAAAAATTGTTAAAAAAAATTTCAGGGACTAAAAATTGAAAGCTTAAAAACTTAAATAACTAAAAACTTAATTAATCCAAAATAATATTAAAGAAAAATTTGCACTTTTTTTTTTAGTAGGACTCACTTTTTATACTCTCCTCTAATTAAAAATTATTTTGTTTCTATTTCTATTTTCTAAACCAAGCATACCATCATTAGTGTTCAAAAGATTTAGGATATATGACCCAAGAATTCAACATTATTTAATAGGTTAAATATTACTTTGACTAGATTTTTATGATTGTAATCATGTTCTATAGGTCCAATATTATTTTGACTAGATTTTTACAGCGTTTTTTTTATTAAAAAAAAAACTTGATAAACATTTCTAGCTCAATGCCTTTATATATATATATATATATATATATATATATATATATATATACAACTTTTAAGCTGATCGATTTAAAAAAAATTTAAAATAAAAATTTTAAAAATACGACTTTAAAGTCGTATAATTTTTCACGACTTTTGATCTTAAATAATTTTTCAACCCATTTAAGTCGTAAAATAATCTACGACTTCACTTTCAAAAAAGAAAAAAAATAAAAATTACAATTCTGACTTTGAAGTAGTGACAAATGATACGACTTATTCCTAAATGGTAATTAATTTACGGACTACTCCCATATAGTAGTTATGCTTTTTTTTTTGCTCCCATGTGGTTATAAAGCCTACTCATTCTAATTCATGATGATATTCCTAGTTTCGTGTTTCCTCCCTCATTAGTTTATTCATCTAAAGTTATTTTGCCTTAGGGGATTTGAGAATGGACCTTTAGGATATTAACATTAAGTAATTTAATAAAATAACATCTTATTTAAAAAAATTATACGAAATTTTGCATTTTTAAAAAAATTTATGACATTTTTAAAACATATTTTTTTATTTATTTTAATAAAAATTCATTGAAAGACATGAAATAATTTAATAAAAAAACATATTTCAAGAAGTTTCAAAGTCAAGCTTACTAAGAAAAACTCACATTAGATGAAAATTTGTTTAATAAATACTTAAACTGAATTATTTACCTAAACACATTCTAAATTTTACTTTGCTTTAACATTAAAATTATGCATTTATTAAATTTGACACTTAGTGTGTGAATTTATCCCTTTATTCATAGAGAATGGGAAAGTAACAGAGTAGGTAAAAAAGACGATTAAAAGAAAATTATATTCACAATACAATTTTGACAAGCAAGCCATGCAGATGCAAACCTTCAAAACTAATAGCAGTATTGTTTAGCTACATTTATAAATTAGCAAAAGGACAAAGCTTAGCTCACGAGATCAACAAATTGCTCTATGACGATTCAAATCAATTATCTTAAATAAATGTGAACTTGACTGTATATTAAAATAAATGGCCGTCCAGTAAGCAGCTAGGCACCCCCAAACTACAATGTGGGTTGTGGAATCTATATTCACAACTTGCTCTATTATTACAAAATTAAATTAATCAAAGGCTCCACTTGCTAACGAAATATTTAACAAAAAACAAAGACTTGGGAATCAATATTCAAAAGTCTTCCTCTCGCTGTAGACTAATCAATATATATGTATCACAACACCAAATTCTGATATCGCACAATACACCACAGACAGAAACTAAATCTAGCTACACTCAAATGGCGGAAATGGCAGTGTCCTTGGCACGAAACAAATTGCTTCCACTACTAAGCAATCAAGCAAAATTGGTCTGGGACATCCCAAATGAATTTGCAGACATAAAAAAGGAACTAGAATCCATTCAAGCTTTCCTCAAGGATGCAGATACAAGGGCTGCAGAAGGAGGCAACGCAAATGAGGGAATCAAAATATGGGTGAAAGAGTTGAGGGAAGCATCTTTTCGCATAGAAGATGTCATTGATGAATACATGATCCTTGTGGAACAACAGCCTCATGATCCTGGATGTGCTGCTTTACTCTGTCAGATTATTCACTTTATTGAAACTTTGATGCCTCGTCATCGAATAGCATCAGAGATTCAGCAGATTAAGTCAGTTGTTGACAGAATCAATCAGAGAGGAAGAAACTATAACTTCCTAAGACAACCTTGTTCTGAACAAGGACAAAGCAGTAACAGAGGTAGCCAATGTGTCCAATGGATTGACCCTCGATCGGCTTCCCCTCACCTTGATGAAGCTCAAGTTGTTGGCTTTGAAGATTCAAGAGATGAATTGATCGGTTGGTTAGTAAAGGGACCAGTGGAGCGCATTGTCATCTCTGTCGTAGGAATGGGAGGACTAGGAAAAACCACTCTTGCAGGCAGAGTTTTCAACAGCAAGGAGGTGATTGCACACTTTGGTGGCCGTCGTGCATGGATCACAGTCTCTCAATCCTACACTGTGGAAGGATTGCTGAGAGACATGTTGGAGAGGATGTGCAGAGAAATAAAAGAGGATCGTCCTGAAGGTATTTCTAACATGGATCTATATTCATTGATTGTTGAAGTGAAAAAATATTTGCAAAAAAAAAAGTATTGTTATTTTTGATGATGTGTGGAGTGTGGAACTTTGGGGTCAGATTGAAACTGCCATGCTTGATAATAACAATGGAAGTAGGATATTAATCACAACTAGGAGAAAGGATGTTGTAAACTCTTGTAAGAAGTCTCCTTTTGACAAAGTTCATGAGCTGAAACCTTTAACTTTTGAAAAATCCATGGAACTCTTTTGCAAGAAGGCATTCCGATGTCACAACAATGGGCATTGTCCAGAAGACCTTGTGGATATATCTTCTAACTTTGTTAAAAAGTGCCAGGGTTTGCCTCTAGCAATTGCGGCTATTGGTAGTCTTTTATCTAGCAAAGAAAAGACTCCACTTGAATGGGAAAAAAATTGGCGAAGTCTAAGTTCAGAGATGGAGAAAAATCCCGGTTTAATTCCTATACAAAAGATTTTAGGTTTCAGTTATGATGATTTGCCAAACCATGTTAAACCATGCTTTTTGTATTTTGGAATGTATCCCGATGACTATGAAGTTAAGCAGACAAGACTAATTCGACAGTGGATAGCTGAAGGATTTGTAGAAGAAGAACATGGAAAAACATTAGAAGACACTGCGCAACAATATTTAAAAGAGTTGATTGGCAGAAGTTTAGTGCAAGTGTCTGAATTTACCATAGATGGCAAACCTAAAAGATGTCATGTTCATGACCTATTACACGAGATTATCCTTAGAAAATGCAAGGATTTAAGTTTCTGCCAACATATTGGTAAAAAAGATGAGCCGATGTCAAGTGGAATGATTCGACGCTTATCAATAAGAGCCATCTCCAATGATTTAATGGGGAATACAGAAAGCTCACACACCCGGTCGCTACTTGTTTTTGCACATGAAAGATCAACATCAGCCAACAACTTTGTGCAAAGAATCCCTACAAAATATAGGCTATTGAAGGTACTAGATTTTGAAAATAGTCCACTGAGTCTTGTTCTTGAAAATTTGGGAAATCTAGCACACTTGAAGTATTTAAACTTAAGAAATTCAAAGTTGCCAACTCAGCTTTTGAAATTCATGGGAGAACTCCAGAACCTGGAGACCTTGGACATAAGGGGCACAGATGTCTACGAAATGCCAAAGGAGATTTGCAAGCTAAGAAAACTGCGACATCTTTTGGGTTATGGGTTGAGATTGTTTCAAATGAAGAATGGTCTCGAAGGCATGGCATCCCTACAAACGTTGTGTGAGGTAGATATGGATGGTGATGAAGATGATGGAGTAGAGCTAATAATAAAACTGGGAAAGCTGAAGCAGCTAAGAAAATTAAGCTTGACTCATGTCAAGGAAGGACAAGGGAGTGCACTGTGTTCTTCAATAAATGAGATGACCAACTTGGAGAAACTACTTATTAAGTCAGCTGATGGAGAAGGCCGAGAATTCATTGATTTTCCTGTTATTTCATCCTTGCCTATGCTTCAGAAGCTTTGCCTAGTTGGGAAGTTAAAAAAGTTTCCAGAGTGGGTTCCACACCTTCAGAGTGGGTTCCACACCGATGATCCATTGAAATCATTACAAAATATGCCACATTTGTTTTTTTTTTTTTGGAAGAAATGTAAATGATTATATTCCAAAAAATACATACAAGATACACAGGGCATACCCTGGCTAAACAAATAGAAAAAGTCCAATACATTTGCCAAAGGAGCAAATGAAAAATGCTAGGAACATGACACCTAGCTACTACAAGCAAGCATTGCTAATACAAGTGCATCAAGTGTGACATCCTAAGAATGCGAAATCTAATCTTATCTAGCAAGTCATTAAAATTAAATACAAGTCCATCAAAAAGAATGGCATTTCTGCAAAGCCAAATACTATAAACTGTGGAAGCAATAGCAAGGCAACGCCTCTTACCTTTAACACCAGAAGTAGCACGTTTGTGAATTAAGGAGTTGAAAGTCCCCTTCAAAGAGATATTTCTTCTTGGAAATTCCATTGAGTCTCGAATTTCGCTCCAAATTCTAATAGTAACCCTGCAATTAAAAAACAGATGGTCATGGGTTTCATCCCTAGACCGGCAAAAAGGACATAGAGTTCCCTTGTCAAGGAAGGGACCTCGGTCTAGGGTGAGGAGTTTGGAGCTAGCAGCCAACCACAAAATGAACGCCTCTCTAGGAGGAGTGCATGACGACCAAACCAGTTTACTCCATCTCTTCTTGGGGCGGTCCGACCTGAAGAAAGCATAGGCAGCAGCTGCATCAAATGTAGACATATTAGTAGACCAAGAACTCAGCTTCATCATAGCTTGCTGGCTGCCACCTTCTCGGACTACAATATCATCACGAATGCTGCAAAGCCTCTTGAAAAGAGGGGAATCCGCCTTCCTGCCAGTATAGTTCCAGATCATCCCTTGATTCAGATAATAATGATGGACCCATTGCACCCACAAAGAATCCTTTTTTCTGTGAATGTCCCAAAGAGAACGAGCAAGCAGGGCATGGTTCCAGCTTCTAAGGCAATGGAGACCCAAACCCCCTTCCTCTTTCGGGGAGCACACTAAGGACCAGGCAACCAGCGGCTTATTTTTGCCCATATCAGGTTTTCCCCAAAGGAAATTCCGGCAAAGAGCATCAATCCTACTAGATACCGAGATGGGAAGAGGGAACATGCTCATCCAAAAATTGACAATTCCGTGAATGACCGATCGAATGAGCTCAAGACGGCCAGCATAGGACAAGGAATGATTCCTCCACTGCTGGATACAGCTCCCAATTTTAGATAACAGAGGAGAGTAATGGCAGATGTTGAGGCGAGAAGCCATAAGCGGAATCCCAAGATATCTGATGGGAAACACACCCTCATCAAAACCTGTTAAGGTCCTAATCTCCTCCAATGAATGGATGTCAACACCGGCAGCAAATAAGGTTGATTTCCCAACACTGATGGAAAGCCCAGAAATGCTACAAAACCGCTGCACCTTGTCAAAAAGAGTTGCCACCGACACCAAGTCACCCCGAGAGAAAAACATAAGATCATCTGCAAATGCCAAATGGGTGATATTTAAGGCTGCACACGAAGGATGATAATTGAACAGCATGCTATTCTTCAGGTCCCCTAGCTCTCTAGACAAATACTCCAAGCAAATGACAAATAGGTAGGGAGATAAGGGGTCTCCCTGCCTCAGGCCACGCCTACCTTCAAAATGGCCAAAAACTGATCCATTGAGGGCAACACTGAAGGAGGTAGAAGTTACACATTCCATGACCCAACTCGAAAATTGGCTAGGAAACCCAAGGTTGTCCAGCATCCATCTCAAGAAATCCCAAGAGATAGTATCATATGCCTTATGGAGGTCCACCTTAAGCATAATCCTGGGGGAAACCCGCTTCCTGGCATACTTTCTCAACAGCTCCTGCACTAAGAAAACATTGCCCTCCATATTCCTTGACTTGACAAAGGCTGCCTGGGCTGGGCCTATAATAGACTCAAGGATAGGGGCAATACGTTTGGCCAGAATCTTAGAAATGATTTTATAAATTATGTTGCAGCAAGATATGGGCCTGAACATACTGACTTTGTTGGCATTATCAGCTTTAGGAACCAGGGCAATAAGGGAATGGTTGAGCTGCCTGAGGAGTTTACCCGAAGCAAAAAACTCCAACACAGCACCATAAATGTCGTCCCCTATTACATGCCAAGTCTTCTTAAAAAACAGCGCACTATAGCCATCCGGGCCGGGGGATTTATTGTTGTCCATGCAGGAGATAATCTCCCAAACATCCTCCTTAGAGACAGGCTTCAGGAGGTCTTGGAAGAGAGAACCATCAACTTTTGGACCCCTGGAAACAACAGCAGCTGAGGGAGGGGATGTAGGGGCGCAGGTTCCCAACAGGGATCTAAAGTAATCAACAAATTCTTTACCAATTTCTTCAATAGAGTTAGTAATGAGGCCATCCTCTTTAATAATAGCAGCTATGAACCTGACATTCTTGTTTCTATTAACAATGGCGTGAAAAAACTTGGAGCTTTTATCGGCATTGAGAAGGAATTTATGCTTTGATAATTGAGATAGCATCCTAGATTCAGCCAGCCTCAAATTACAGCAAGAGTGTCTCAAATCAGCCACTTTCTTTTGAAGAGGAGAATCTCCAGGGTTTTGTTGTAGTAATAACAAGTTGTGTTGATAATCTTTCTCCGCACTCTGCACCCTCTCCTCCAGATGATTAAAGTTCCTACGGTATAACCCCTTAAGGTCATGCTTCATAGCCTTGAGCTTTTTGCAAATTTGGAACATCTTGCAGCCACTAACACTATTTGCCCAGTGGTGAACCACCAAAGGGAGAAAGTCAGAATTGTCCACAAGGGCATTGGGAAATCTAAACACACGGTTGCCTTTCACCAGACTAGGGTCAGTATACACCAACAAAGGAGCATGATCAGATACAGATTGGTGGCTAGATATAAGGTAGTAGGACAATTGGAATTTGGAGATCCAATCCTGGTTGCAAAGTACCCTATCTATCTTACTCCAGACTCTCCCATTGGTCCATGAGAACTGATGGCCAGACTGATTCAGCTCCTGGATGCCCAAATTCAAACAACAATTAGAGAAATCTCTCATCTCATAGTCTGTAATGTAGGATCCATAAATACGGTCATTTGGAGAGAGCACACTATTAAAATCTCCAAGGATGATCCAAGGCCCCTGAGCAGCAGAAGCAGCCAAGTCCAAAAAATCCCAAAAAATATGCCACATTTGTTGGTCCTCCACATGGGTGCATATGAAGGTGACATTTTGGATTTTCAAGATGGAGGGTTTCAAAAACTAAAGGAGCTAAGTCTCGGACCCTCCTTTAGCTTGAAATCCATCATTATCAATAAAGGAGCACTCGTTTCTTTGGAAATGCTCGAATTGTTTTACATACATGGACTCAAGACAGTACCTCTAGGCATTCAACACTTGAAAAAACTTGATGATCTTTTTATATATGGTATGTCAGATGAATTCAATGACTGCATTGCTCCCGATGGAGGACCAGAGCACCCAGCCATCCAACATGTGCCCCATGTAACAATATTTTACTACAGACGAAGAAGCTCCATTATTCGTGACTTATGGCATTAGAATTCATAAAAAGGTATGCCTTTTCTTCCTAATATGTAGTATGCGATTTAAATTTCATCTATATATGTGCATCCTTTTTAAATGGCAACACTTTTTTTTTTAATTATTGGTCTTTTTCTACTAATTTATATTTTCAATTAATTATAAACATTAAAAGTATAAGTAAAGGAAATAGCATGATTGAATTAAAGGATATTTTTAAGAGCATCTTTAGTGGTAGATCTCAAATTGGGATCTTAGACCACTTTTTGGTAGATCCCATAGTATCATGTAGGATTGAAGATCTCTCAAGATCCCTCCTATTTTGTTCTTTAATGGTAGATCTTATTTTGAGATCTTAGGGAGAGAGAAAGAGGAAAAAAAATTATTCTTTTTTGAATAATATGCAGATCTTAAGGGTTCTTCTACAAGAACCCCATTCTCCATGTTGAAGATCTCTCTACTTCCTTTATTGGGAGATCTAGTGAAGACCTGATCTTGAGCTTAAGATCCTTACTCAAGATCTTGCACTAAAGTTGCTCTAACATGGTTTACTATTTAGTCGTCATGATATATAATTTGTATTTAATTCTATTTATCTAGAATCATCTCATTTGCCATCATATATTTTATTTTTATTTTTTTCTACATCTTCATTAGAAATTAAGAATCTGTTTCTTTGATCTGGTAAAATTATGATAATGGATAGGACAAAAATAACAACACATGATACAAAAATTATTTTTATCATTATATCGTTTGACTAATAATAACCAACATAAGTAAAATAATATAAAATTTAGTAAAATATTTAATATTAATTATCATAATATAATTGATATCAAATTTAATGTTTTTATTGAAATTAAAAATATGACATTTCCTTTTTAAAATAACTAAGTTGGTTAGTTATTACAATTTTTTTGTTATAAAATAAATATAAATAGGAATATATGTGTCTTTTCAATATTTTGTATATGGGATAATGGTTTTCTAATTAACAAAAATTAAAGGTATTGTCTTATCCATATTTGCTTAATTTGCATTGTTCTTGAATCTTTTTTAAATGAAACATGAAATAAAAATATTTATTTTGTTTAGTATCATAATTTTTAAGAATCAAACGGATCTTAAGATAAAATTGTCTAATTTGTCACATGAAATTTTATCTTATTGTCAATTCCTTTAAGAGATATTGGTTTCAAACTTCAACCTTTTTACTCTCAAAAGTCTCCCCATTGCAATGCTATGTACTGATATTGTGCTTTGAATTGGTAGGAATTGGGTTTCAAAGCATTGAAATATAGTTTCTCCATGTTGTGCTTTCAACAATGCATTGTATCGTTTTGTTTTAGGATTGACTATTTGGTCCATGGATAAAAATAAAAATTTACAATTAGAAAATATATTTAAAATGATTCTAATTCTTATTATAAATTTAAATTTAAAAAACAGTTGGTTTGATTCTTTTATCATATTTTTTTTCAAATATTTTTTATTTAAAAATTAATTCTATTAACTAAATTAGTTTTGTAAAACGATATATGTCGGTTACCATTCAATTTAGTTTAAAAAAATATGCACAAATAAATAGATAAGATACGTTATGGGAAAGTGAGAGCAGTTATTGATTGGAAAGTGAGAGTAGTTATTTATTATATATTTATTATACATAATTCGCTACTCCCTCTAGCGTATTACTCTTTCTCTCTCTGCCATGTCAGCACACCGTTATATAATTCGCTACAGAGAGTAGCGAATTATGTGCTGTGTAATTCGCTGGGATGTATAGCGAAATATGACGCATGGCATTCCAGTAAATATTTTTTTCGACCGTGGCAATACGGTCGTTGTCTCGACGTATTCGGTGGCTGGTCACGCCTATGGAAGACGTATTTGGTGCATGGTCACGCGGAAAATGAACGTGTTTCAACATGTCCATACCGAACGTGATTAAACACGTACAGCTCCGACGCAATCAACTGTCATAGTTTTGTAAAATCTTTCCAGGTAGCAGTGTTTCTGTAATTTTTTTTAAAACTATAATATATTAATTTTTTTGCCTAAGTCTTTATATAAGAAGACATTAATTTAGCGAGCTATTTTCAGGAATCATTTAGCGAAAATTTAGGATGTGACTGGTTGTTATGATCTATATCTCAATTTGGGACATGATTTGTGTTTCGAGATTAGGCTTATGGTGTGTTCGAAAGAAAAAATAGAAATGAAAATTAATTTTTCAGTCCTTCAAATTTTTTAATTCTAATTTTAATCTTTTCATTTTTTTACAATTTTTAATCTTTCATTCATCTTTGGTTAACATTTTTAATTCTTCTATTTTTTTCATTTTTAATTTCTTTTTTATTTTTATTACTCAAAATTAGTCTCTATTTGTCCACTTTTAGTCTCTCATTTATTTTATATTTGAGACTAATTTTGAGTAATAAAGATAAATGAGAGATTAAAAATGGAAAAGAAATTAGTGAGAGTAAAAGTGATTATAAAAAATTAATGGAATATTAAAATTTGTTAAAAAATTTGAGGAACTAAAAATTGAAAGCTTAAAAACTTAAATAACTAAAAAACTTAATTAATCCAAAATAATATTAAAGAAAAATTTCCACTTTTTTTTAGTAGGACTCACTTTTTATACTCTCCTCTAAAAATATTTTGTTTCTATTTCTATTTTCTAAACCAAA
>PYAF01005814.1:1723936-1741202 GCA_007407185.1 Glycine tomentella | reverse complement strand
CGCCCATCTGCGTGTTGGGACCCTTGCCTTTTTGTCACCAAATCCGGGTGGAGACCTGGCGCCTTGCCTTTCGGCATGGACCCTAGCATCTTTTTCACTACATCCCGGGGTCGATGTAGCGCCTTGCCTTGTGGCGAGGACCCTAGCTCTTTTTTCGATACATCCGGGGTCCGATGTAACGCGTCGCTATGAAGGGAACACCCCAACGAAATATCATAAGGGTTCATCACATAAAAACAGCTAACTTTTTATGGCCGGTTCGCAACTCCTGACGCCAACCCTCCTCCTTTATCCTGGCTTGGGACAGGCCATGCATGCATACACACATGGGCGGAGTTAATAATGAACAACATAAGTAAAATAATATAAAATTTAGTAAAATATCTAATATTAATTATCATAATATAATTGATATCAAATTTAATGTTTTTATTGAAATTAAAAATATGACATTTTTTAAAATAACTAAGTTGGTTAGTTATTACGATTTTTTTGTTATAAAATAAATATAAATAAGAATATATGTGTCTTTTCAATATTTTATATATGGGATAATGGTTTTCTAATTAACAAAAATTAAAGGTATTCTCCTATCCATATCTGCTTAATTTGCATTGTTCTCGAATCTTTTTTAAATGAAACATGAAATAAAAATATTTATTTTGTTTAGTATCATAATTTTTAAGAATCAAACGGATCTTAAGATAAAATTGTCTAATTTGTCACATGAAATTTTATCTTATTGTCAATTCCTTTAAGAGATATTGGTTTCAAACTTCAACCTTGAATTGGTAGGAATTGGGTTTCAAAACTTTGAAATATAGTTTCTCCATGCTGCGCTTTCAACAATGTATTGTATCGTTTTGTTTCAGGATTGACTATTTGGTCCATGGATAAAAAGAATATGTGGAATTGTCCTTCTTTAACAAAGTCATCAGGTTTTACCTCAATTTGTGATGTATAATAATGTGTAAAACAAGTTATAACAGTATGTATTTTTAAGGATTGTGAGATTTTTTTTTTATTTGGCTTGTGTCTTTTTATTTGGTAATAATATAAAAAACTTATTGTAATTTATTTGTTTTGTAAAGTTTCATTCCTTATTTTATTTAAAGTTTTCTTGCTAAATTTTCCTCTACCAGTTGTGTCTCTTGTGGACATTGTTAGTAAACAACCTATTAAAGAAGTTTACAGCAAGAAGAAAAGGGGTAACTAATGAATATTAGAGCCACGTGAAGTTGTTAATAATAATGATAGTCGGGTACGTATAGGCATGGCAGCGTGGCGGGACGGGGGTGGGTATTACATTATTACAGCATTTTTTATTTAAAAAAAAGAAACTTGATAAACATTTCTAGCTCAATGCGGGAGATATGTGTTTTACCTCAAACAAAAAAAAAACGAAAAAAAACTTGATAAACATTTCTAGCTCAATGCGGGAGATATGTGTTTTACCTCAAACAAAAAAAAAACAATTTTTTTTTCCACATCCCTTAACAGACGAGACACAGATAGAAAGGGAAGAGAGGGACAAATGAGATGAGCCATGTAATAGAAAATGAAGATAAAAATGATCAAGATTGGTGCACAACATGAATGTGTTAGAGCTCTGTGCAAGAATGGAACTCAGCTTTTTAAGCTAACTGAAAATTTACTTTCAAGCCTTCAAATGCGAACTTTAACAATGCAAATTAAACACACACACACACACACAAACACAAATTTTTGACATAAACAACTCTCATTATGAATGCTCTTAGTATCATTAGGCCGTTGGCTAAAAAAAATGAGTCCTATCTTGTAACGTGCCACCTGGGCCTATTGAGCATTGAACAATGTTAAACTTCATTTTACCCTTTGAATGTGGCATCTCCCTTCGCCTGAAATGGTTATGATGTGAAACCAAAGAACTCATGACAAAGTACTTTGGAGTGAGGATCTAATCTCTTTTGAAGAAGTAGATTCAGCAAGTTATCTTTGGGGGAGGGTAGAACCCTTCCTCGTGTTTCTACTTGTACATTTCACCATTAACTACAAACAAGTTTCCATGCAAATGTGCAAAAAATTGTAGAACGGTGTAAAAAATGGTAAGGTCTGTCAGACAACCGTGTGACCATCCCAGGCATATGGAAATGTCTGAGAACGATCATCTACAACCCAAGATGGGAACCCCTCCAAAGAGAAGCTCATCAGGCCGTTAATCACACTCTGATCACACGGTCATAATTCATCCACCAGACGTAGGTTCCTGTCTCCTTAGAACTCAAGGACACAGAGGTACGAGCCTATAGAACAGATCCTGTTCAAGTAAGGTCATGACCAGAGGTCTTAGCATTTAGCCATATAAATCCTGGGTTTTACTAAAACTATTCGATGTGGGACTAACAGAGTAACCTGTGTCATGGTTTCTAACACTTAAAGCCACTTCAGTTAATGTAAAAATGTTTCTAACACTTATTGGATGAAAAGGAGCAACTATGGTGCCTGGTAGTGGTAACAATTTCAAGCAAGGGGCCATGTGTTATTCGTGGTGTGGTTTCTCGATTATTTAATCAAATTTGCTGCATTTTAGCAACTATTATGATTATACTTCTTTATGGAGATGCATTCCTTAGTTTTTAAGGACCAAAGGCGTTTGATATATTAGGCTTCTTGTTATATATTTTGTTGGGAATGTCATTAGGCTACGCTTCTACTGGATTGTTAGCTTGCCTGATTAATTTGATCTGTTTATTGTTATTACTATTATTATCTTTTTGATGGGATTTTGCTGAATGAAGTGATTCGCCTCCTTCAACCTTTCTTTTTTACTCATCTCCATCTGCTTATAGAAAAGAGAAACATTATTATCCCACCATCTTGGAATAAGTTGGTGAATTTGACTAAATCAAATTTGGGCTTGAGATTTAAGATTCAGTTCTGGAAAATTCAGTTATCCGGGTCCACAACCACAAAAATAATTAGCCATCCCATATGTGATGTTATTGATGATTCTAAACCTTCGATTCACTATCACCATTAGGATTTGTGTACTAGTAGAAATTTTGAAACAGACTCCTACAAGTTCTCTTTAAGACCTGAGCCAGCAGAAGATAGGTCTCACACAATTAGTATACACACTGCAGAAGTATCTGCCTACTATGCTTTAATAGTTCTCTTGGTATGCTTTTATTACAAAGGTTCTTAAGTGTGTGCATCTTGATGCACAGACATTTCTAGTATCAAGATGTTCTTTGGAATGTGCCATAGGCCACATGGATGATATTCAGGACTAGCTTATAATCGAAGGAGACAGGGGAATAAATAATTTGATGGAGGTTAATGCATTTTAGTGGTGGAATTAGTGTTGTACTAAAATACGTTTCTGTTCGAGTAATGAATTATAGTTCATGCAAGCATGAAGTGTAGGAGAGCATCTTATATAGAGTTTATGACTGGGGGCTGATTGGAGATTTTCATGCTTGACAAGATTTTGCTATTGCCATTCTAAATATTTTGTAAGGTGCATTTCTTTTAGCGATGGTAGCAAGAGCAATTCATCATGTCTCTATAGCAGGTGCGAACCATTTTCAAGATATCATAATCATATGGGAGCTTCTGATTCCTGACATTACAATAGTCAATACAGATTCTAAAATGCTCATTGTTCAAAAGTTGTAAGCATAGATAGCGTAGCACTATTCATCAAATCTTTTTGCTGAACTTTTTCTTCATTTATCAAAATTTAATGTATCTAGCTATTGCTATTTACATCCCTAATTTTCTGAGTACACCACATACCCCCTTTCTAGTTCTCAATTATTCATTATATCCTTTTTCTTAAAAAAGTACATCCCTTTTGTTTTTCGTAAATGTCTTTCCGAAATTACATATATCTATTCCAGAAATGTATTTCCTACACTACGATTCATAGTTTTGGAGATATACTTTTGGAATAGGTATATATTTTCTATAAAATATCACTTAATTATTAAGATGGTTGATGAGAAATAAAAAAGAAAAGATGATACATGTTTATCTTATATCCATGAATGTTAGTCTTATTTTCATCCTATCATTAGTGTTTTTTAAATCCTATCTAAAGTCTTATTTTCATCTTATTTTTATTATTCTTTAAACCTTAATTTTAAACTATCTTCACCATATATCCATTATATAATACTACATTTTCATCATTATTATACAATAGTTTGTGTTTTCCTTTATGTGACAATGTGTTTCAAGGTACGTTCATCACTAACTTCATGTGGTGTTGAATTGTTGATGTAGACTTTAATTAGAAAATGAATGAACACATTTAAAGGAAAGAAACCATCTTCAAAAGCTTTGCTTTGTAATTAAGGTGTACAATATATGAAGTTAGCGATGAACATACCTTGAAACACAGTGTCACATGAAAAAAAACACAAAATATTGTATAATAATGATAAAATGTAGTATTATATTATATAATGAATATATGGTGAAGATAGTTTAAAATTAGGATTTAAAACATACTGAAAATAGGATGAAAATAAAACTAACAAACATAGGTATAAGATAAGAGTTTAATATTTTTTTAATTTCTTGTCAACCATCTTAATTTTTAAGTGATATTTTATTGAAAAATATACAACTATTTTGGAAATATATCTCCAAAACTATAAATCATATTTTTAGAGATACATTTCCAGAATAGGCATAGGTAGTTTTGGAAAGACATTTCCAAAAAGCAAAAGGGGTATATTCCTTTAAGAAAAAGGCATTAAGAGGTAGAAAGGGGATATGGGGTATACTTAGAAAAAGAAGGTGTAAATAATAAGAGTCTTTATCTATTATCAACTGATGCGAGGATTCATTGGCCATTACTTAATACACTATACGAAATTTCTTTTACACTATATAACTTTTAAAATTCCAAAACTGCCCTTTCTATTTTGTTTTTATTTATCGTGCTTTTTTATCACTGTGTGCTCTCCATTTGCTTTCTCCCTTGCTGCGATTTTCATTTTGCTTGGTCCCTTGCTACGATTTTGTTGTGCATTGAAGTTGTTGGTGTTGGAGGAGGTAGGTGGTGGTCGGTGGTAGTTGGGTTGAGCTGAGGACTGGTCGGAGACGCCATTTTCAACTGTGGGTGCAAGGTAAGTAAACTTCTGTTCGTGATATAGTGTATAAATTATGGATCAATGGATCCGGCTTAGTCATGTAAGGTTGGTCATGATACAGATTAATAAATCCGTGTAAATCCTACGGATTTAATAATCCGTAATGAATATGTGTAAACCCACGGATTGAAAGGCCTTGGACATCTCACGGATTAAAGGATCCGCATGTAGGAAGTGTCTGAAGGCGGATTAGCAAATCCATAAAGAGGCAAGAATGTAACAGATCCTTTGATCCGTAAAAATCAAGGAATAGGTCATGTAACGGATTCAATGATCCGTAATTCACCAAATGGTGGGCATGGAATGCGCACGGATTTAATAATCCGTAATTGGTCATATTATGGTGACAGATTCATTGATCCGTATTTGCCAAATGCCAAATAATGTTTTTACGGATCAATTGATCCGCAATGAGCCAATAAATTCCAATTAATGTGAGTACGGATCACATGATCCGCAATAGGCCAAGCGGAATAACGTGAGTACGGATCACATGATCCTTATTAGGCCAAGAAGTGAATACGGATCATTGGATCCGTATGGGCTTTTTATGCTAGTTTTGATTCATGTGAATGCGTATATTGAATATTATTATTCTGTGTGTTCTAATTGAAATAATTTTATATAGCATTTCTGTAGATGGAGAACAATGACTAGTACTATGACATTATGATGTCAGATGAAATTGATTTAGAGGAAGAAGATATTGGAGAAGAAGGTGATTGTGTGGAAGACATTAATTATTCAGTTGATTGTTCAATGGCTTTCAATACATCAAAGGTATACTTGTAGTTAAACTTGTTTATCCAATGGTTTGAAAAATTAAAATGTTATTGAAGGTTCATTATTGTATATTTGCAGGTGTTTAATTCGCGTGATGATGTATTGACATGGGCTCGTAGTGTAGCATATGATAATGGATTTGTCGTTGTTATAATGAGGAGCGGCATGGCAAGTGCAAAGGTAGGAACAACATCATATGTTATAATTGGTTGTCAAAGGAGTGGAAAATATAAATCAGTCAAAAAAGGGATTGTACCAACAATGGGCTTCAGTAGAAAATGTGACTGTCCGTTTAAATTGAGAGCAAAACCCGGGCCGGGAGGGCAAGGCTGGATAGTGAAGCTAATTTGTGGCACTCATAATCATATGTTGGCAAAGTCTTTATGTGGACACCCATATGCTGGTAGGCTAACCCAGGATGAGAAGATAATTGTTGGTGATATGACAAGGTCCATGGTGAAACCCAAGAATATTCTTTTAACTTTGAAGGAGCACGATGGTAATAATTATACGACTTTGAAGCAAATATACAATGCAAGATATGCATATCGCACGCATATTAGAGGTGATAAGTCTGAAATGCAACAGGTGATGAAACTTTTTCAGCGTGACATGTATATTTATTGGCATAGAATGAAAGAGGAAAATGTGGTACGTGACTTATTTTGGGCTCATCCAGATGCAGTGAAATTGAGCAATTCATACATTTGGTCTTCTTGATTGACAGTACATACAAAACTAACAGGTACAGATTGCTTTTACTTGACATTGTTGGTGTCACACCTACGGGAATGACGTTTTCTGCCGCATTTGCCTATTTAGAGGCGGAACGTACAAACAATCTTGTGTGGGCACTTGAACGCTTCAGAGGGATTTTCTTTAAAAGTGAATTTTTTCCACAGGTGGTTGTAACTGATAGAGATGCGGCATTGATGAATGCTATAAAAGTTGTTTTTCCTGAATGTACAAATTTGTTGTGTCGCTTTCACATTGACAAGAATGTGAAGGCAAAATGCAAAACTTATATTCGGCAGACCAACGCTTGGGATTATGTTATGGATGCATGGGGAACTGTTGTTGATTGTTCTAATCAGAAGTCATATGATGATTGTCTGAGGAAGTTTGAAATTGCATGTTCACCGTGGCCTACATTTGTTGATTATGTAAAAGAAACATGGTTGGATCCTCCTAAGGAAAAATTTGTCACTGCATGGACAAACAAAGTTATGCATCTTGGTATTACGACAAGTAATAGGTATGACATGATTTAAACTTGGGCACATAGTCAAATGCTAGGTAACAATTTACTTGTATATATTGTATTAACTTGTTGATATTAAATGCAGGGTAGAGAGTGCACACTCTACTTTAAAAAGGCTTCTGCAAAACAGCGCTGGAGATTTATGTTCTGTTTGGGATGCTATGAACAACATGATGACTTTGCAACATACTGAAATAAAGGCATCTTTGGAAAGAAGCACTCATGTCATCGGTCATGTTTTCAAAGTAACTTTGTACAAGAGACTCATCGGCATGGTGTCCAGGTATGCTTTAAACCAGATTGCGGCTAAATATGAACGAGTTCATTATGCAGGGAAAAATCCATCTCGATGTGGTTGTGTTATGAGAACTACCCATGGTCTCCCATGTGCGTGTGAGCTAGCTAAGATTGCCCAAGGAAGCATACCACTTTCATGTGTTCATGCATTTTGGCGCAGACTAAATTTCTCAGACCAAGGTGATCCTATGAGCGAGGAAATTCAAATAACGGAAGAGATGGAGGCAATCTCGAACCGTTTTGATAAGCTTGACCTGTGCGGAAAAATGACGTTAAAGACTAAGCTTAAAGAACTTGCATTTCCAGATCAGACATCCATGCATCCCCCCTGAAAAGGTCAAAACAAAAGGGGCTCCCAAAAATAAACACAGAAGACATGAAATATCAACCAAGCGGGATCCGTCATACTTTGAATATGTTGATGAATTGCATTCAGTGCAAAACAGTTGCTCCACCCAAGATGTGGGACCTTCGATAAATGTTGAAATAAAGCAGATCAATCACATCCCTATGCTTGATCAGTTTGTTCCCTTTATGCATAAATATATTGTTAACATCAGTGATGTTAAAGCTGATGGTAATTGTGGATACCGTGTAATTGCTGCCCTCTTAGGATACGGTGAAGATTGTTGGCCTGTGGTCCGTAATCATTTGCTTAAGGAACTTTCAGAATGGTCTGATCAATATATAGCATTGTTTGGTGGATTCCCTAGGTTTGACCAGTTGAAGCGTCCCCTTCTTGTTGATGGATTATCACAGGTAACACCTAACATGCTTTGACTATTATTGTTGTGTAGAAATGTCGATGCATTATTCAACTATTGTTGTGTAGGTAACAATTGATAAGTGGATGGATATCACCGACATGGGTTACGTGATTGCATCAAGATATAATGTCATTCTGGCTTCACTTTCTCTTAAACAAAGTATGACGTTTTTTCCTCTTAGAGGCCAACCACCGAAAGACCCAAGTATGCACCGAATTATATGTATTGGTCATGTTTTTGGTAACCATTTTGTACAGGTACTACTTTTATGTTTACCTTGACGACATTTATACTTTACTAGTTACTTTACTGTTTAGACCAATGCGTAGTTTTAAGTTAAATGTTGTTTGTGACAGGTTGAATTGTCATATGACTCTCCTATACCACCCACTGCGTTGTTGTGGTCGAAGCATAGTTTTACTGAAGCAAAACAGTGGCCAAATTATTATAGACATAGAAAATGGTTGTATGCTGCATCGATGCCTAAAAGCCAAATATATGTCGATTTAGGCTGACAATTTAAGTTATATGTTGTTTGTAATGTTTCGTGTACCAACATAACAAAAAGGTAGTGAACTTTTGGACATAATCATTACCAGTTAACTAAACTTTAATTGTGTTTATTTTTATATTTATTTGTCCATAAATTTTAGCAATTAAATTACGCCAAAAATTACGGGTTGAATTTTACCAATTTATTTGGATACTTCACTGTTTATGGTTTAACTTCTAATACTTTTGGTTTTTACCTGTCCAATTTTTGTTATAATCATTAACAACTAAGTATATGAGGAATGTAAAATAAAAATATGATATCAAACGTCACATGAAAGGTAAATGTCTGAAACATGAGTCATCCATACCGTTAACTACAAACGTCACATAAGGTGGGTAGTACATCATAAACCAACAAAAAAAGGAAACAAAGCAGTCATTCTAGCTCATCATGGCGTCTCCTCATGGTGCCCCTCCTCCTGTTAGATCGCACATATACATTTCTATCCTCCACGACACTACTGGCTAAGTCTAATAGCTCCTGTGTACAAGCATAGGCATCAGTGTCTGGGGTCACCATCCTCAAGTCTATCATGCGTTGTAAGCCTTTGCGAATCCTACGACACATTCCCTAAAACAATATAACAACATACAGTGTTAATAACAACTTTTAATGAATGTTAATTTTAAAATGAACAACTTGTAATGACAAATAAGTACCACAGCATGTGGAGCCATATCACCAACATCAGCGGCTGGGTCATCCGCATCTGGTACACGAGGTGCTGATGGAGGGGAACCTGGAGGACGAGCAGGTGCAGGGTGATAATGTAATATGGTGGTAACTCTAAAAGGGTGTCGGGGTGGCTCTCCAGGCTCTGCGGGAAGCATAAATGGATGCGATATCCTATAAAACCATGGCATATACTCGTTAACACACTGAGCAGGATATGTAACCAAATGGTCTGGGGCAACTACGTAGTCCAAAAAGTGTCCCCAACGCTCGTCAACCTCCTCTGTGGACATAGACGCAGGTCGAGACAAATGTGGAATTCCCTTAACACACCCATATTGTCTCATCACCCGCTCCGGTAAATGTCTGACCATCAGTGGCCCCCATCTAATAAACCCAGAGAACAATGAAATGCTGTCGAACTCTCTATATGCGCGGTGCTCCCGATATGGTGACCAGACAACATCATCAAGCGTCAACCTATCTAGCCGCTTCCGATAGGTTGAAACTGGTAAAGCTTTCCCAGGTCTCCATCTGCATGCACGTGGGGCCTCTCCTCGTAATCGGGATTTGGCATGACACTGCCAATGGTGGGAAAATGTTCATACACCCAGCACTGCATCAAAACAAACAAAAATAATTAACAACAAACACACTATTAATGGCTACATAACATAAACAGTAAAATTAAACATATGTTAAGTGTTATTACCTGTATTAATTAAATGTAGCCGGCCAAGTGTTTCCCATGATGTTGGGATGCATAGCCCAAGTGGTCATAAATGTGTACCAGTGCAGCTGCACCCCAGGCATATCCGCCCGACTGGTCTAGATCGCGAAATGCGTCTAAGAATACCACACTGATGTGTGTGGAACTCTTGTTCGCAAATATAGTGCAACCTACCAGATGCAACAAGTAAACTCTCGCTGCCACAATCCATTGCCTAGCTTCGCACTTAACAGCGTATAATTCGCGAAGCCAAGACAATCGAACATATGCCCCATGGCATTGCTCTGTCTCAGCTCTCGCGTCCTCAACTGATACCTCCAACAACTCGACAATGAGTGTTATCGCCTCCCCCACGTCAATGTTATCAAAAGTCTGGAAGTTTCCCTGGATGGGGAGATGCAACAATGCTGCTACATCATCTAATGTGATGCTCAGCTCTCCTATCGGCAAATGGAAGCTGCTGGTCTCGGCGTGCCACCGCTCCACAAATGCAGAAAGTAATCCCCTGTCACCAGTGTCCACGGAAGTCGATATCAACGGGCTTAACCCGGTTGTTGCAACTAAACCTTCAATCCCTAGAGCTGGCTTTCCCAACTTTGCTACCTTACGGCCGTGGGATGCTAATTTTAACTCTGACCGCTCCTGAAAAAATGTTTCTAACTTTCAACAAATACATACATACACAAGTAACTATTAACCAAATGGTAGTTACAAAACTCATTACCTCTCCGGTTCACACTCTCACTGCTACATGGTTAGCATAATCTGTCAACACCGAAAGATCTTCTGGGCCACCTGGGAAACTTTCACATTCACTACCATCATCCTCATGAACTGGTACATCTTCCACCTCCGTCACTCCTTCATCCACAACAGGTACCTCAGCAGCAATCTCAGCTGCCCGTTGTCTTCTTGCAGAAGCCGTCGGCCTACGGCGTTCACCCCCATCTACAGGCCGACCCAATCCACCTCTGGTTCTTGCCATAATCTGTACCAATTGTTACTCAATTCAGGCATTAACTTAAAACAAACAAATAACACTCATATATATACCATTGGTCACATAAATCACAACCAACTCTTCAATGGTACCTTATTTTTCCTAATAAACCATCCATATACACATTCATATTAAATCATTCACATAAATCACAACCAAGTGTTCAATGAAACCTTATTTTTCCTAATAAACCAGCCATGTACACACATTGATATTTAATCATTCACACAAATCACAACCAACTCTACAATGGTACCTTAACTTTCCTAATAAACCATCCATATATACACATTGACATCTCTCAGTAAGGACTTTGGTACAGAACATTTTTTATTTATTTAGAGTTGCTTAAACTGATTGGCATCTCTCTGTCTAAAATATTGTTTTTAAGAAACTAGATAAGCAAATAATTAACCCCTCCAAACAACCTATGATGCTATAAGAAGTTTATATGTAAGTAGAGTTTTAACTTAATATCTAAAAATATAAGTGGATGTGTTAGTGGACTTTGAAATTAAGTGATTTATTAGTTTATCCAAAACAACTTACGGATCTACTAATCCGCTTATCCAAAACAACGTACGGATCTACCCGTCCGCACATGGATTCCAATGATCTTCAAGCCTTTCCGGATCCACTGATCCGTATACCACATAACTCCATTTATCCGTACTAAATATATGCATTATGGTGTCGGATTCAATGATCCGTAACCTCTCCCACACATAATGCGGATTACTAAATCCGTTTGATACAATAAAACATCATACGGATTCTTTAATCCGTTTCGAACCACTCATAGCTTGCCGGATCATTTGATCCGTGTTCACAATAGTCAAAGCTTGCCGGATCATTTGATCCGTTTGCACAATACTCAAAGCTACCGGATCATTTGATCCGTGTGCACAATACCCTTTACCCAAAGCTTTTCGGATCATTTGATCCATTTGCACCAAGCCGGATTGATTAATCCGTTTCGCACCTAACCTATTTTCGGATTCACTCATCCGTTCCCTAGCCATATCGAAAAAAAATTAGCTTTTCGGACCCAACTATCCATGTTCACCCTAGCCAAATCGGAATCCACTTATTACGGATTAATACACTATATAACCTAAAGCAAGGATACTTACCTTTCGAAAATGTGAGCCACCACCAGCAACCCGCCGCCAACAATGAGAACCACCTTTCGAAAATGCCCAGCCTTAGGAGAAGAGGAGAAGGACGAGAAGAGGAGAAGGACAAGAGCACAGGAGCAAACTCGAAAGCAAATGAAACGGAAGAAGAACGGAAAGCTTTTCAAAAGATTTTGAATTTTGCAAAAAAGTTATAAGGGTAGTTTCGGGTATACACTGTAGCTATATAGTGTAAAAAAAATTTCATATAATGTATTAAGTAACACTCGGATTCATTTTGGTCCAATTTGATTGGGCCTAAAAGTTGTAGTCCCATTGAGATTGGTGTATGGTAGGTCGAAAGACATATTCCTAATCTGAAATTTGAAAAATACAAAAAAGTAAAGGCTTAATTATATATTAAATCCCTTGATTATAATTTAAAAAATATTCAATTAGTTCCTTAATTGTTTAGAATACAACAATTGTACCCTTTTCGTCAAATTTGTTAACTTAGTTGACGAAAATCAACATTTTAACATATGTTATAAATACAACCAATGTAAAAAGGTGTATTTTTTTAAAACAGTTGTCATTGCAATCGATGTAAAAGTCTTTGTTTGTATCAGCCAATACTTTTGCACCAAGAACACCTCAAAATCAATTTGTTTTTGCAAATATCTTCAAATTTTTAAACAAAAAACAATGTTCTTGAATGTGTTTTGTTTGGAATTAAACGCTCTACAAAAGTCATCAACCAATTTCACGAAAAACAATCTCAATAGACAAAATCAAACACCATGTAAGTTTAATTTTTCACTGTGATAGAGGACAACGACACGATCAAGAGCTTGTCGATGATGGAGAAGTACTCCACAAGGTCGATGTCATCAACACGAGAGTTGGAAAATGCGTCGACATTGGACAGATATGGGTTCTTGGGGTGTGGTTGTTGCGCGCTTACAGGTTTGAGTGTTAAACGATCATGGTATGCACGGTTGGGTTCATGGAGGAGCGATTGTTGTGTGGTTGGGACAGATCTAGGGTCTCGTTGAGGCTGGTGGCATGATGCTGGCTAACGATTGGCCATGACTTGTGGTTGGCAGGTGGTGGAGGAAGGGTTAGAGGAAAGGGCATAGAAGGAAAGGGAAGAGAGTCATCGTTAGTCAATGTTAAAAAATTAATGAAAGGGATATGATAGTTGTGTTTTAAACAATTAAGAGACTTGATTGAATATTTTAATAATTAAAAGACTCAATTGAACTTTAAATTATAACTAAGTGACTAAATATATATAATTAAGAAAAAAGTAAAATCTTAATATAGTGTTTCGAAAAATATTTGTTTTATATAAATATAAATATTATACATGTAAACAATTTTTTTTTTCGAATTTTCATGTAACATGTAATAATTTCTAGAGATAATAGATCAATGTGGTACTTGTTCTCATATGGCAATAGCATTTATTCACTAAGCATTGAATTTTTTATGATTTGGAGAGTGGTTTCCCTTGAAGAAACGCATTAAACAAAACAAAAAAGATCTCTTTGGTTGAGTAGCTGGAGTGCCATGTGAAGCTCCTCTTACGGTGGCATACGAGGTGATTGCCATAAACTTGTGTCCATCCTCCAACCTGCATGTAAAAATAACGTAATTGTGAAAATGATTCACCACAATATCAAACCCAGTAATTAAACAATGTTAGTAAGATAATGAATATATTGACCTGCTTGTCTACAAACCAGAAACTGTAAGACACGGCTGTTTTAAGTCCCAGTGTCTTTGCTAGTCTATCAACCAATCTCGTGCCCATGAATGGAATCACAGAGTCTTGATCCCCAGTATAGATTTCATTCAAATTTATTATCACAACCAACACCTTGTTGGGTCAGAAACCCCATCTATTTGCGGAAGCGGAGTAAATCTGTGAGGAGATGGGAAAATATAGAAACAGAAAAATATCACCCAGAGAACACAAAAGGATTTTAACATGGAAAACCTCCTCAATGTGAAGAGTAAAACCACGGGACACTAGTCCAGAAAAACTTCCACTATAAAAGTAGGATTACAAAATAATAACAATAATCTCTCTAGTGTGGAACTAGAGGCTAACAGACAAAATTTCTTCACCCACTAAGGATGGCTCACACTATTTTTATCTCTCACTAGGAGGATTTCTACTCTCACTAAAATTAGTGGATCACTCTTTTCTCTCAGAGGAACTTTTTCTCTCAGGTTTTTCTCTGATTTCTGTTCTATGGAACTGAAGAAATGAATCCCCTATTTATAGGAAATTCTTCTGCGTACGTTCCGTAATTTCAGTCGCACCGCACTCTCCTCTTTAAATTTTTCTTCAAACCGCGTTGCGTTTTTCTCCTGCTTTCGGTGCTGTGCGTATTTTTTTCTTTCCTTCTTCTGCTTTTTCCTCCAAGCTGGTCCCACTGGTTTGAAAAAAAAATTTCTTCCGTCTGAAAGGAGGAATGCCAACAAATCTCCCCCTTTCCGACTTAATCAGACGGGGTTATCAAACCAGCACCTTTGCAGCAATCTTTGAACTTCCATGTTGGAACTGTCTTTGTCAACATGTCTGACCAGTTCAAATCTGTATGCACTTTCTCGAGATGTAAGGACTTATCTTCTAACACATCTCGGATCCAATGATACCGCACATCAATATGCTTCGATCGTGCATGGAATGTAGCATTCTTTGCTAAGTGTATAGCACTTTGATTATCACACTTCAGTACATATTCCTTCTGACTATGGCCAAGCTCTTGTAGAAAATTCTTCATCCACAATAGCTCCTTGCAAGCTTCAGTTGCTGCAATGTATTCGGCCTCGGTAGTTGACAGGGCAACACACTTCTGGAGTTTAGATTGCCAGGAAATAGCTCCCCCTGCAAAAATAGTCAGGTAACCTGTGGTTGACTTTCTTGAGTCACCATCTCCACCTAGGTCAGCATCCGAGTAGACTTCTAACTCGGGTTCTCCTGTTCCAAAGCACAAACATTTGTTTGACGTACCTTTGAGATATCTGAATATCCATTTGACTGCATTCCAATGCTCTTTGCCTGGATTTGACAGAAATCGGCTTACAACTCCGACTGCATGAGCAAGGTCGGGTCTTGTGCAAACCATTGCATACATGAGACTGCCTACAGCTGACTCATATGGAACTTTTGACATCTCGTCTCTTTCTTCATCACTGGTTGGACTTTGCTTTTGACTCAACTTGAAGTGTCCAGCCAGAGGAGTACTAACGGTCTTGCATTGGTTCATGTTGAACCTCTTCAGGATTTTCTCTATGTACTTCTCCTGAGATAACCATATCAGCTTCTTTGATCGATCTCGGATAATCTTCATTCCGAGAAACTGCTTTGCAGGGCCGAGATCCTTCATAGCGAAGGATGAGCTCAATGCCTTCTTCAAGGCAGCAATCTTCTCTTTGCTTTGCCCTACAATCAACATGTCATCAACATATAACAGAAGGACTAGAAAGTCTCTGTAACGCCCCAATCCACTAATCAGGGTCATTACTGTAACACCCCGTGTGCACCCGGTGTGTCATCCTTAATAATATCATGAGCGCGCCATTAGCGTTATCTGAACGCATTGCGGAAGCTATAGAATCGTTTTTTTTTCTCGATATCAATATGCATGAAATATAAAACACCATACATAATACATGAAACATAGAACATAAGCCCCTGCTGATCCATAAACCCAACATACAACAACATAGGCAGATCCATAAACCACTATACATAGATAGTCAGGAGGAAACATAAACAATACATACAACGGGTATACTCACACCCTTTACTTATACAAATTCAAGACAGAGATATAAAATAAGACTCTTCAATCTTCAACTGCAGCCCATGACCATTTCCAGCATACTCAGCTCAATCTCCTACTCTGTGGTCACTTCTCGTCTCCGGAAGTACCTGAAATCCACAGCCCACAAAGGGGTGAGATAAACATCTCAGTAAGCTCAGGGATCTGGGATATCCTCCCTTTCCCTGGTTTAACCCCAAGCATACACACTACATCTAGGACCTTAGCCTAGCTTTAACATATATCTCAGCTCTTCCTGGATCATCACACTAGATCCATCACTATCAGAGGTCTCACACCTCACCTGGCTCTCAAGCCATCTCAACTCATCTCATAGAGCCACGCCATCACCATGGCATAATGCGCTATACTGGCTCTTCCATAAATCTCATAGAGATTAAAGCCATAACCATGGCACCAACATCTCATACAAACTCTCAGAGCTCGTCTCACAGAGATCTCTCACAGAGGTACTCTATCACATAAGTGTTCATAACTGAACACTGCTCATACTAGAGAGATATAATCTCTCCAACTCATGCACCATCACTGTGCATCTACCTGACTACAATCAGATTACTCTCATGGCATAACGCCATTCATCACATATCATTATCTATGTGATTTCGATGGTCATTACCATCTATCACCTATCTTCATCCTGCGGAGGCTATCACCTAGACATACTAGGCCATCTCATGGCAGGACGTCATAATCACATCATCACTATCCTGCGGAGGCTACATCTGTGAGTATAGGAACATCTCACTAAGGAGGCTACCTCTATACTACAGGAAACATCTCATGGCAGGAGGTATCAGAGGCGCTTCCGAAAATATATAGGTACAACCATGTCTGGAGGTCTCCTATATATTGGTCCAACCTCTGTCATGAGCTACAACACATGATTCATCAATACAGCTCGCCTGAGGAGGCTACATCTGTGAGTATAGGAACATCTCACTAAGGAGGCTACCTCTATACCACAGGAAACATCTCATGTCAGGTCTTACAGCTCTACTGCCTGAGAGAGATCATCCCACAAAGGAGGCACTCTATCCCTCAGGACTCCTCATCAAGGTCTGAGAGAGATCATCCCACG
>PYAF01005814.1:1696252-1709971 GCA_007407185.1 Glycine tomentella | reverse complement strand
ATATTTACTTATCTTATTTTAAAAAAAAATATGATTTCATATACGAAAATAAAATAGATTGTTTTCAATAATATTTTTATTCTAAAAATAATTAAAATCAAAATAAAATAATTTTTTACAATTAAAATATTTGAATATGGGAATTTATTTATTATATTTATAAATTTTAAATTTTAAATAATGATATCGTATAAAAAAGAACATTTATCGTTAAAATAAAATAAAATACCTTTTTCAATATTTTAGATAAGAAATGCTATAATTTAAGAATTTACTTAAGAAGTCTTCATCATTAATTAATATATTTTATTTTCAACAAATATTTAATGTGTTTTCCAAATGGGATGTGTAGCATTTTATTGTTTAGTGAGTGATTGAGCGGGATATATTCTCAAATGTTATTCAATAGAACTTTAAATATTAATTAAAATATTTTATTCTGATAAAAAATTTAATATATTTTATTTTCAACAATTATTTAATGTGTTTCTCCAATGGGATGCTTAATATGCATTTTATTGTTTAATGAGTCATATGAAAGTCTTCTTTATTGTAATTGATACATTGTACTTTTAATATTAAATTTTTTAATGCTAATGAATTCTATAATTAAGAAAGCTTCAAAAAATTGTATTTAATCTTTTAAAAAAACATTTGACATGACTTTGCAATTATTTAAAAAATATTGTTAAAAATATTTATAATTATATTTGAAATATGTTATATCGTAATGTAATACTATGTAACATTAATCTTTAAATATTTTATTTTTAGAACATGATAGTACTAATAAAAAAAAACCTACACATATTTTAAATATGTTATTGTTATGTAATATTTTTTAAAATTTTTTTATGGTTCATTTTTTATTCTATAACATGTTTAATCAATTGTATTTTTTGTACTTTAGTTTTATATCTAGAGGCGGAATTAGGGGGATAGGGTGGGCCACGTCCCCCCCTCCTAAGATTTGAAAATTTGAAAACAAAAATATATATTTTTAAGAAAATTAATAAAAAATGAAAATGAAAGAAAAAAAAGGGAAAAAAATAGGAAAGAAGAAATATTAAAAAAAACCTTAGTAAAAAAAGAAAAAAAATACTAAAACAATAAAAATGAAAAAAAAAACATAAAAGAGAAAAAAATATAAAAAAAAAGAGAGGAAAGCAAATGTAATAAAAATAAAAGGGAAAAGAGATATAACATAAAAAGAAAAAAAGGAAAGGAAAATGAAAAAATGAAAAAAATAATAATAAAAAAGGAAAGAATAAAGAGGAAGATGGAAAAGAATATTATAAAATGGAGAATTCTGGAACACAGACACACAGGAGAAAAAAGAGACATAGATCCCAACAGAATGAGTCAAAAAAAGTTGTCATTTGATACTGTAACCCGTGAAAGAGAAGAGTTTCAAGTATTTCCTCATTCCTTTCTTTTTTCCTTGTTTCCTCTCTATTCTTCCACTTCTCTCGTTGTTATTGTTACTCTTCTAAAATAAAATAAATAACTGGAAAGTCCATCATTTATCCTCTTATTGATAGAGTGATTAGACTTGTACTCACTCTCCTGGTTTTTATAACAACTGCTGAAAGTTCTTTCTCAGTTATGAAAATAATCAAGACCAGACTTCGAAATAGAATGAAAGATCAATTTCTTGATGATTCTTTGATTACATATATTAAAAAAGAAATTGTTTTGAGTTTTATCACATATTCAATTATAGATGATTTTAACAATATGAAAACACATAGAGTAAGAGTCAAGTGAAGTGATCTTAATTTCTGTAATAGATTTTTTAAAAAATTTTGTATATTAAGTTTGTATTATTTTCAAAATACTTTTATTTATGATATAATTTTGTTCATATTGACTCTCTCTCAATAAAATTTATGTCACTGTATATATCCAATAAATGATGTTTACATATATCTTATACTCATTCTTAAGAATTTGGAGAAGGGCAAAAACACCACAAAGGAGAAGGTGCGATCAGACACAACATAGAACTCCTCTGTCCATGTACAGACCATGTTGAAAGAAGTTTATTGAGTGAAGCAAGTATGGTTCAAGGTTTGATAGCATCGCCCAACTTCATGGTGAACTGCATCTACAGGTGGCTTCTTATAAGGTTTCAGACCATAACATCATTCTTTCAGTCTATAAAACCTCTTCATGTCATACAAATCCAGATTGGAGAGCTCAATCTTTTGTTTGAGAGCTTTAAGCTCATGTTTGAAAAGACAGGTAGGTCAAGCTTTAAAAAATCTAATTGGTAGAGCATCTTCATCATCTTCAATCAGCAATTCATTGCCTTTTGTAGCAATTGGTCTTCGAAAACATGCTAATCAATGGCTATCTAAAATTGAGTCTCTAGAGTAGTTAGGCAAGTGAATTTTGACTCCAACATGAAAGGCATGTGAGTGTTGAGCCTTCTAATTCTACGAAAAGAATTTTTCCTTGATCTAATCTCCTCTCTGTAAGCAAATAGCTTCATTCTTAGCTCAAGTAGTCTGATAACTCTCAGTCTTGAAAGTTCAAACTTTCTTAAGGTGCTTCCAACTGAATCTCCTCTATTTGAAAAGTCTCTCCAGACTTGGTGTGATCCCAAGGAAGAAAAACATTGAAGGTACATAAGAGGTCAATCAATTGTCGTAGATCCAAAGGAGTACAAAAAGGCATTTCAACAAACTTAGCCTCTCTACTTTTCCAAACGCTTACACCAGGAGGATACCTATGTAGCACCGATACCGACACGGTGTTTTCGATACGTTTCCGATACGAAATTTCGATACGTTCTTCAAAAATTCTAATATTTCGATATGTTTCCGATACGTCTTAGTACTAAATAATATTTTTTTTATAGAGTATATTTCATATTAGTAAAATATAATAAAAAAAAATCATAAACATAAATAATAGATTATCCATACAAAATTAATAAATACCTCAACTAGTGTGTGGATATGGAGGAAAAACAAACTTCATTCTATTTAGGGCACTTTTTTTTTAATTTACAAAAATGTCTTTTGAAAATATTTGACTAAACAGATACATAAAATGAAATATCCTCAAAGTATCAGTATCGGACGTGTATCTGATACGTTGAATTTTTTTTTTCCAGAGTATCGGTACTTCATAGGAGGATACACATTTCTATTTGTAGGCGAATGCTAAAAAATCAAACTATGAGGGAGGGAGAAACAATCTATCTTGGAGGGAACTCCTTGATCACTAGTTATCTATTGCCATATACGTCAAGTGTGCAATTATTCTTCAGGAAAGTTATCTTAAGATGAATAAGAGAAATGATCAATACCTGGAAAACATGCCTTCCAGAGCTTGTGAGACTAAGTTTTTCTAGTTCCAATTGTTGCATCTTTGGATGAAAAGTGTGAGTCCCAATATTAGCCTTTTCCTTCTAGACTCTATTGCAAGTCTATCACTCTAGAACTCTATATCCTCTGAAACCATGATACAGTTTTGAAGGTATGGATGCACTTGAACATTTGGTTGAGTCTGAACAAGTGGTCTTGAAGGAAAGATCCATTTTGTGGCTTCCTGTTCAGTTGGCTTCATCAATCTATGATTGAGCCTGTGGAAGACTTTCGAGACCCGTAAGGGTTCTTCAGACATCTTCATACGTTTCATTTCCTCTAGACGCTCTATCATTACCTCTATAGCAACAGAATCTGGACCTCTACAGATCTCTTCGCATCTTCATAGTCTTTCTTCATTGTTGTATCAAATTGATTAACAAAAATATTTTCATCAGCATCAGACGTCGGCTTAGGACGAATGGGAGCAATGCCAAGGTCTATCTCAATGATGTTATCATTTGCTTCCACAAAAGATGCTTCAATGATTGACTGAAGCAAGGCCGCCTCAAGAGCTTCCCTTTCAGCAAGGTTTATATCTTCAAGAACACTGGAAAAGTATATTTTAGCTTACCTTTGAGCAACATCCAGAGAGAATTTTTGCTGTAAGTTCTGCTGCAAATTGAACTCTCTCCAGTGCTTCCATCTGAGCATTCTTCATCTCTTGTTCAAATTGTGCTTGTATTGATTCAACAATAACAACTTTTGACACTGGCTCACCATCCACTTCCATCATAGAAGCCTTCTCAACACTATCAGTTTGCTCTTCATCAACAGACAATGTCTTCAGAGATTTTGAAATGACTTCTTCTATAATTTCTTCAGATAGCTTGCCTATTAAGGTAGCAAGTTTGACATCTTCCTCCATCTTTTTCTTGTGCTCCTCTATAGAAAGTGCTTTAACAAACGCAAGCACTCCCTCTTCCATCTTAAAGGCTTGATTCTTCTCAATTTGCTCATCTATCTTGGCCTTTTTACGTGCTTCGACCAAAGGTTGCTTCTTAGCCTTAACAAAGGTTGCATCTTCCTTTCTGCTGAAAGGGGATAAAGCAGGTTTGGGTTGAGATATAGGGTTAGGTAGTGATTGAGTTGGAAGGGCTAAGGAAGCTAAGATTCGCATCATTAGATTCTTGGTCTTTTGGAGGTGAGGTTGGTTGAGGTTTTGAAGGTGAGGAAGGTGGAGGTTGAGGTTGGGGGTATATATTTAATTTTGATGGTTGGTCGTTAGGAGGTTGGTTTAGACTCAGGCTCAGACGTAGGGTTAGGAGCATTCCTCTTTAGGGTGGTCTTAGGGTCTAAAGGTTTAGGATTTAAGGGTGGTTATGTCTTAGGATCTTTTGTTGAAATAAAAGGGTTAGGTTCAGATGAAGGTGGAAGGTCGTTTGTTTTGGTGGGAAGTTTGGGTTTGAGTTGGTTGGTCTAAGGCTGGGCTTGCTCCTGTTGTGTCCGTAGAGACGTAAATTCAGATACAAGATCAAGAGGTTGATCCTACGTTCCTGTGGTATGACCTACCACAGATTCTGGTTCCTCCCTAGGTTCCTTCTTGACCTTCTTCTTTATGTGTTTATGGGAGTATTCAGGAAATTTGTAAATAATCTCCATCTTCACAAAAGTCATTCCTTTTAACTGGAAGCTCCGACAGGTGCTTCCCGTTCACTCTAGCATTTCTCTCCAAATTTCGTCATTACCATAATTTTTTATTAAACTTATTATTATTATTATTTTATTAGATACGAAAGTCTTTGAATTTTTCTAACTCAATAAATCAAGATGTATTATACTTTTTTGTTTTTAAAAAACATCAGCATAAAACAATAAAACATATATCGTTCTTCTTATTATTATTATATGCATGAAACATCATTCTTTTTTTCTTCTTCTTCTGCTATTTCATATTTTTGCCATGTTTATAATGACATTTAGATATATAGAAATATCAAATTTCAACTTTTGAGAGAAAAAGTTAGAGGGAAATGATGTCGTGTTTTCCAAATATATTTTTTTTCCTAAATGGGACATGTAATGGAGAGAGAGAGAGAGAATAGCAATCTTTTTTGTTTTGTTTATGTTTTTAAATAATAATAATTTATGTTAATTACAAAAAAATAATGAAAAGTACTATAATTTCTGTGAGTTAAATTTATTTCTTTAATTGATATAAAAAATTATAAAATTTATTTATTTCTACTATTTTTATCCATAAAAATAAGTAGAGAGAATGTTTCCTACTTTTTTCTCTTTATCTTGTCTGTTCCTTAATTTATTTATTTTTTTCCTCTCCATTTCTTTGTTAGTCCATTATTAAGCATTATAGAAAGCTCATTCAGGCAATGATTGTGTCTACAAGGCGAACAAAAACTTTGTGCAGTAGTACTTACGATAAAACCATTGTCTTAAAAAAAGAATTCATGTTACTGCAGTACTTTTGTTGTCTAAAAGGAATGACAAACATTGGTTACTATAATCAAGTTTTTATTTTCAAGCTTAACCCTTCAAACCAAATTTCCCCGCCTCCTTGATCATTTTGGGTTCTAAATTCTAATGGCTATGGTTTCATAGAGTTCATGCATGAGTAACTCCAGTTCTATAATAATGTTCCTATTATGAAAGAACCAAGATCAGCACAGTGACTTGTAAATGGCCTAGTCGTAAAAAGTTTAGCGTGTCTCTTTTTCTTGATAATTATTTTACCAGCAGTTATTGATTCTTTATGTCACTGGGATTAATAGATTCCCGTAGGGAAATAATTGCTCTGTGTTATTCAAGAATAAGGTAACTGATGTACGTTATGAACTTATGATAATAAAGTGGCCTATAAAAAATAAACGTTATGATAATAAGCATATTATAAAATTATAAATATATTTAGGACGAGGAACTGAAACGGTCGTTGACTCTTCAAGAGACAGCTTCAACGACAAGAAAGTACAAGATGGAATCACGGGACATATGATTCTTATGATGACTAATATAGCCTAAGATGCTATTGCACTAGCAATTATGAGTGACATAACACCACGTAGTACTACCAGGGATGCTGGAAAGTAAACATGTTGGTTGATGAAAATTAGAAAATCAATTTGTTGTTCTTTATTGGGGGGGTCAATGGAGGTTCAAGTTCAAATTCTTCATCCTGAAAAAAAAAAAGGAAAATGAAATATTAGAGTCATGAAGATCAAACAAATTTGTTGGCTGCATAGTTGGTAGGTATAATTTTAACTATTACATAAACTTCTGCTTTCTTGTTTAAATAAGTTTATTCTGTGGAGAGATAGCAGCATTGTTTGGAACCAACATGTAGGAATACCAAGCTATTCATGTATAAAGGATCCAAGGGATCTAATTCAATTGGTTGAATGAGGTGTGTGACTCATTGTAAAACTTCTGATACCTGTTTTTGATTTCTATGGATAAAAAAAATTGTATAAAGGGAAGAATGACACCTTTTTTCCTCCTGATCAGTTGACCCTGAAGTAGTTGTCTTGTAATCTGGGAATGGAACACGTCCTGACTCAATATGCTTAACATCCTGAACAAGGAGTTCGTAGTGCCTCTTCACTTCCTCTGGAGTTTTGCCACCAACAGCTTGAGCAATATTGTACCAACGGTCAGGGGTGTCCTTGTCATGAACAGCTAGAGCCTTTTCAAAGGCCTTGTTGTCCTCAACACTCCATGAGCCTGAGGCTGAGATTGAACTAGATGCCATTTTCTTTCAGGAATTAAGGAACAGAAAGTGTTGTGTGAAATAGTTCTAAGGTTTCAAACTCAGGAAGAACAAGCAAAGAGACTGAATTGATTTGGTAGCAAAGGGTGTTATGAAAAGGCTGAAGAGTAGTATGTAGTGATCAGACTCGTGGAAGAGCTGATGTGTTGGAAGGTAGCATTGCCTACTCCTTTTATAAGCACAGATGGAAGGTGTATTAGGTGGGGTAGTGCCAGTTGGCATCAAAATCTTGCTAAAATGAAATAGAATTATTATGATTTGTCTTCTTAGGAAACATGGAACTGAGAAGGCCCAAGAAATTGGGCAGCAGCGACGTTGGAGAATCAGTATCTTCATACAGTAAAAACGAGTGGATGTTTTGGTAAGACTAACCAAGAGCTTTTTAAAACTTTTTTTTGTGTTTTCCTCTTACATATCATGAGTGAACATTTTATTTTCTTTAAGTTTGAAGCTTGTGTATTTAGGGCCCGCTCGAATAAACAACTTAATTAAAGTCTTACAGAATAAGTAGAAATAGGATTGAGCTATTTTTCTGCAAGTTATAAGCTGTTTTATAAACTGTCTAGGAAAGTTTATTGAAATAAGCCCAATAAACTACTTTTGTAAACTCTCTCAAATACTTACACAAGTACTTATGACATAAAGTTAGTCCAAATAAATTGTAAATAAGCTCTTCCAAACGAGACTTTAGAACCTAATTAAAACTCTGTAGATGTTGACAAACTGTTGTGCAATGTAAAATCTGTAAACTATTTGGAAGATATATTGTAATTAGTTTTAGTTTAGCAAATATCAAGTAGTTCAGCAAATATAGACACAAACTTGGGTTGTGGTTCAAAACATAAGAACGTAGGCAGAACAACACTTATCTGATAGGTCAGCTAATGCCTATCTTTATTTTATTCTCTTACTTGGTCTTCTTACTTGGTCTTCGGTGGGTCCAAGCTCAAATCCACTGAATCTAAAGCAGGTACAAAAGGGAAACAAACTATGTGAGATATGTGCATAATTTGGACCACTTGAAAGGAAAAAAAGAGAGTTAAAAGTGGGACCAAGTGTTATCCAACGGCTTGCATGTGAGTTATGCGAGGACTATGTATGGCTGTGCATGATAATTAATGGGTGTAAAAACTTCCACGCAAATCACAAACACAAACAACCACAATATATCTTGCTCAGAACAGTTCGATTGCATATGAAAAAGCTCTTGGATTTTCATGTTGCTTGGTTGTGATCTTGTATCTGTACTTTGTCCTGAACAACATTCCAACACTCCTGCTTGACCACCTGTGTTTGTACAATTATTGATGTTTTTTTCTTTCGTTTTTACCCCGAGGAAAGATTATTATTCAATAGGTTACTGTTGAGGCCCCTCTTTCCCTTTACTTAATTGATTCATGGTTTATGATTAAAATTAATTTGGTTGATTTTAATTATAGATGCACTAAAAATATGTAAATAAACAAGTGAACATGTTTTTCATAACAACAACTACATAAATTTCCTAAGAGAAATAACCTTGGAGCATGGTCATGGCCATGTAGGAAACAGATAAGTATATCATTATATGCAACATCAAATACCAACAAAAATGCATCACTGCTGTATATTTATGTATAAAATATCTCCCATGATATTTTGCTCTGTCTTTTGCTGTTACGTACCTTAGGCCTTAGGCCATTGGAATGTAGCGGAACTAATTAAGAACAACTTGTAGTATAGGGATAATTATCTTTAGTTTCTAAGTTCTGTCAAGCCTTATCAAAACAGGAACATTTTGGAGTTTTACCCCCTTCTAGATTAGCACGTGGGTTGAGCCTAGCTGGCCTTATCATTTGTTTGGCTTTTATACTTGTTAAGTAAAGAACATTCACGATCATATCTTTTTAACTCATATATGGTTGATCTTGGGCTTGAGAAAGACAATAAGGTGACAGATACCATTATTAGCCTAGTTTCTAAAAATGGTTATAAACTTTGCATGTCAAGATGACCAATCCAGAACCCTGTTCTTGAAAGGCTAATTTGTATGTCATGATACTGAAAGATAATCACGTTTTTTTTTTGCCACTTATTTGTTGGGTAGGGGAAAATATAAAAATGTAGCTTTTTGATAATAGAGATTAAAAAAAAAATTATATGATGATGGAGGAGTAAACACTCATTTAGTACATGATATATTGTGTAAGTGTCGGTCACTCTAATCCTTAGCCTTACAAAATCCCTACTTTACCTCATGACTTTGTAAAATAATTTATTTTAATTTTCTCTACATCATTTAAAAAAAAAACTAAAATGAATGTTATTTTGAAAAGTCAGAGAGTAAATTAAAAATTATACAACGTATGAACTTTAACGTCACTTATAAGTTACAAGCTTAAGGATTAGATTGAGCCAAAGCATTATGTTATGCTAAAAATTAATTAATTACAGCTGATCCCTCTCTCAAATTTTACAAAGTAATTGTTGTTTTAATTTATTTTTACAACCAGCTTTTGCAATTTCTTCTACCACCCTTATGGCGTATACTCATCATATCTTTCTCTGTTTCTTGTAAGCAATTACAAGATACCATACCATTATTTTCCCTGTAGTTGTAATTATATTGTTGTGATTTTCAATTTCTTCTACCACCCTTATGGCCTATACTTATCATATATATATTTTTTATTTTTATAATCACCACTTCTTCTTTTGTTAATTTTCAAGCACAGACTACACTACAGAGACTTGGTGCAGAGAAAATTGAAAAATCGCAATCACTCTACACCACCAACTATTCAGTGTGCTATGTGTAATGAATGTGATTAGTAACGTTCTACATCACAATCTTGAGCATACTTCATTTAGGTTTATTACTATTTAAATAAAAAAAATATAAATGTATATATATGTTGATTCCAAACAAGAACTAAAATGACTGAATTATTGTGAAAGGCTAAAATGTCAGTTTGAATTTTAGAATTTGGAATAACACTTTATTATTAATTTTTTTTTGAGTAAATTTGGAATAACATTAAAAGCATAGAAAAGCACCATATATTTTAAGGGGTCGGTGTAGCGATGCTGTGGCTACAGGTATCAATTTAGTTTTAGACTGCCCCGCCCTATGGAATTGTTTTTGTTTCCAACATCTTGCAAGTAGGCTTAGGGCCTCAGTGTAGTATATTCGCCGGAAGAACCCAAAATTGATGCTTCATATTTAGTAATTGCCTGCAATAATGGTTTATATAGGAAATTTGTACTTAACTTTATATAGCTCATAATTCTTTTGAAGATCTTTTCGATGCTGTAATGATAAGGATGGTTACCCGTTGAAAAGGATAAGACATTTATGTGCCCAAGACTTTTACGTGTAATTTTGGGAAATATTTTGATATTTTGTACAACTAAATGTAAATTGATGTATACTTTTCTCTCTCACACACACACATATATATATATAAGAGGCACATATAAGGTTTAGTTTTGGTTGAAGCTAATATTCTTTTAAACTAATATGTTGTTGTTATTATAAATTTAGAAATGTTCACCGGCAGGGGTTTGATTTGTGGAAACCCATTATCCACCCAATTCAATCATATTATTGTACGAATTGAGTTAAGTTTATGTTATTTTGTTGTCAAATCTATCAATCAGTCGCAATTCCCAAACAAATTGGTTTAAATTGAGTGAATTGAGTTTTAATATTTAAATTTTTTAAATTACTTTTTTATTACCAAACATTAAACATTACTAACTTGAATGTGGAATTGTATTTCCAATTATGATATCAGCTATAGTCAAAGAGAATAAAACGTTTGTCAAGCTCATGCTAATGTTATAGTAAAATATCATATAGGCCGTAATTACTATAACATTTTTTTAGGATAAAAAAAATGTTTTGCATAGCATGCCAATAAATAACAGCAGCAACAATAAAAATCTCATCCAAGAAATAATTGGTATATAATATCATATACAGGCTAAACTGATTGCATTACAATAATAAAAATAAAAGTCTAAATCTTTTCATTTCAATCCTAAATTCCTAACATATAGTTGTTCTAATGATAGGCTACACGAAAATTTGACTTCGTGTTTTTTATAGGATGAGAAAAGACGTTTTTGAATTTTTGTTATTTATAATATTTGATTTTTGGTAATATAATATATAGAGTTTGGGAATGAATTAAGTTACACCATATAATTTTTACAATTATTATATAATATTTATAATTTAATATAAAATTTGATTTTATTAATTCAATTATTAATTCAATTATTGAATCATTTTTACGGACCAAAATTATTGGTGTGAAATTTTATTAAAATTGAATAATAAAACTTTACATATTATAGAATGTGACTTAACTTGAAATATACTAATACTAATATAGAACATGTCATTGATTTGGGTTCAGGGTTTAAAAAACAAAATTCATTATCCAATCATACATTAACCCGTTGAAACAGATCAAATCCACAGCTAACCCAGTCCATCACGGATTCGAGTTAGACCAAGCTGACAAAAAAGTGTATTTTTTAATTCACTAAAAGTTAAAATATAATTATATAACACACTCCAAACTTCTACACTTTTGGTATTTTGTCATATTGTTTTAAGACTTCAAATTTTAAAATTTTAGTATTTTGTAATATTTTTTTAAGACTTCAAAATTTAAAATTCTAGACTTTAATTTTATTTATTTAGTATCTTATTTAAGACTATTTTATTTAGTGTTTTGTTCCACACTATTTATTTAACTTGTGATAATATATGTCTTATAGTAGGTATAATGTGTAGACACTGAAAGATTTAATTTAACTAATATTTTTTAATTTATTCAAATTATTTCTTAAAAAATTATTTTTTGTTGAATTTTCTTTTTTAAAATTATTTTTGAAAATTTTAGATAAATTAATGGAACAATCCATGATGGACTGAATTGAATTATATTTCTCATAACTCAATCTTAAATAAGTTAGATTGGATTGACCCATTTATAAGATAAGTTGAAAGGAGTCTGACGTATTTTGACAATTTTAAATTTGATTCAAACACTCAAAAATTCAATCCAAAATATTTAGATACTTTTAGTCAATTTAAATTCATAAGTTACATGTAGCTATAAACTAATAAATTTGAATATTTATATAAAAAAATTCTTATTATTTCAATTCTCTCTATTGATTCATTTTATATTTTTTTCTTTTTAGTTACAGAGTCATCTTCATACATAATTTACAAAAACGATATTATTTTTTAAGTGTTTTTTCAAATTTAAATTATTATGAGTATGAGTATACTATTATACTTAAATTTAAATTATATTAATTACATATCTTATCATGAGAATGCTATCAATTTTTAATTTGAGTTAAATTAAATAATTTTATATTTCTTTGATTCATTGAAATTAGAATATGATAAATTTATTTTAATTTATATAATTAAAGAATTATTTATAAAAATAATATTTATCCATGCATTTGCATGAGTTAAAAGGTTAGTATAAATTTAAAGTGATTATTAATTCGATTAGGGCATTGGTTCAACGCTAAACTAGTTAATAAGTACTCATTGAATTACATGAATTAATATATTTTTTTTTTCAAAAAATCATAACATCAAATTTCATACTTTAAAAATTTATTTAAAAAATCATACTATATCCTAATTTTTTTATTAAAAAAAATCACGATATACCCAGTTGACTTAAAAACCCACCAAATAATTGACTCTCCTAGACCAATTTCATAACACCCCTGTTCAAGAATAAGAATTCTATTGAAGTCCAAAAATTATAAAGATATTCGTTAATTTATTAAGGTAGATTTATACTAATAATATGAGCTTAATTTCTAGAGGGGTTAAAACATTTTTAGGTTTACGCAGTCTCACTGTCAAGTTGCATCAATCATGGTCACTCAGGATCCGAGCCACAAAGATAGGCAATGAGGGTTAGCCGTGATCATTGGCTTAAAATTACTCCATTGAAAGAATCTTTGAGAAAAAGAGATATATAATATGGTTCTTCATCTGCCTCATCCTCAGTATAGTATATAGAATCCTTATCACCCATTCTATCTCTAGTACACTGTAACATGAGGACACTTCTTCCATTACTGGACGATTCCTTGCGCAGTATTGGTCCTTTATTATCATAAAAAGTGGTCCCGGTCGAACCTCTTTGTTCGGCTAATAAACTTTTGCAATAGATTAATGTGAATTAGATTTCATAAATTAACTAACAAACTAGGAACAACAAGATACAGCATAATCGCTATTTGGTATGATAGTTGAATTCATTAAAAAGAATATATTCTTAGGAGTTTCACTTATGGCTTTGAAAATGATTAGTCTCTTACTATAGTATTAATCATTTGGGTTCAATTTTTATCTTTATTTAGTGTTATATTATAAATTAAAATAGACTTAAATCTATCTTAGTTCCTATACCTTTATATTGTGTAATTTTATTCCGTAAACTTTTATTGTATATTTGGTTATCAATTTTTTCAAAATTTAGTAATTCCGATTTACTATTAGTTTGTTGTCAAACTTTTAATATAAATTATTAACATGACAATAACATGATACTAGCATGCTGACATAGAGAATAACCTCACTTTTACACA